>PNEQ01027356.1:0-37054 GCA_003012365.1 Medauroidea extradentata
TTCTCCAACCTCCTGGAAAGATGTCGCTTCAATGTCAAGCACCACCCAGAGAGGTAAAGAGGGAACAGGATCATTCCAGATCACGATATTTTCTCTCGGTTACCCGATACTGGGTGCAGGTGGTTATCATGGAATAATACAATCCATGCGGCACCCGAGGAGGCCTTTTAGCGCTGCCGCCACTGTATTGTATTTCGCCGCCCTGCCCGACAGCCACGGCGCCGAGGAGTGAGTGGGAAGGGGGTGTCCTAGCTCCGCCACCACAGTATCGTACTACACCGCCCAGCCAGACAGTCGTGGCTCGCAACACTAAACTAAATCGGGGTGGCGACCATATGGGCCTGTCACAACTTCCTAAAAATATCAAGCTGTTTTGCTTGGTTATTTTTTGTTAAGTTGGTACCTGGTTGTTTAAACGAGGACTTAACGTAGGTACATGCTAACATCTGTTAAAAAGTGTTTCCTTACTGGATAAAAAGACTGTAAAATATTCTCTTAAGTTGGCTGTCTTCAGGCCACCGTACGTGGTGCAGAGCTTCTGCCGTTAGCATATTATTCTAAAACTGCATATCACGCGAGTGATATCTGCTTAGGAACAACATTTAAAGAATGTTACACATGTATATACCGTACCCATTTTAAGTTCTACTACTCAGTAAAGCATATTTTCTTGTGGCCACAACAGTGACACGTTGGACTTACATTTGAGAGGACACGGGTTTGATCCCTGGTTCTGGCTGGGATGGTTTATTAACAGAGATTGTAGTCGACTCTTCTCCCTGCTCTTGTCAGTGTATCAAGTTCTGTATTACCGTCTTTAATGACCTCGCTGTTGGCGGGGCGTAATAAAGTCCACTTACCTTACCTTGTGGCCAAAAATGGGAGTTTTGTTGTCTTTTTTTTTTTTTGTATGTAAATCTTGGCGTGGAATCTTAAAAGGTATAGGCAAGTACAATACGCCTTTATCTTCGTTGTTGCGCCACACAATAGGTGCATTGCTCGGGGAAACATGATGCTGTGCTGTTAATCCTTACCGCTTCCGCACTTCCGGGCCTCGAACATGCAAATTATGTTTGCTGATTGCCACCTTACAATGATGCTAACTCTTACATTTTCTGTGATAAATTCATTTTTGAGCTTACATTTTGTTAGACTTTGTTAAAGTTAATTTAAATCCCTTGTTGGTGTGTGTGTGAATTAATTATAGTTATTGGAATGTCACTGTTCTCAAAATTCTGTTGGACAGCTTTTTCTTACTGTCTTTGTGTACTGTTCCAGCTATAAAGACCACGATAATACATCCAGCAACAGAACAACACATTAAAAAATATGAGTCCCAACCTATTCAGTTTATTGAAGAAACACCAGAACTGTATGAAACTGTGACATTACCTCACTTGCAGAAGGAACAGTTTGATATTCAGGTAAGCATAATTTTTACAAATAAAGTTATCGTGAGATTGTGTACATATGTAACTACAAATTGCTGGCTATGTTCCCTGACTGCAAAATTTAAATGCAGAAATGCTGTTACATGAAAGTTATTTGCGCACAAGTGGAAACATGTTTATTGTTGGAAAGATATTTTTGATTCTTCCGTTATTCCGACATAAGAATGCATCAGTAGTGACTAATATAAACACATTATTATGTACAAAAAGTATCAAGTGCTTGCTACTATCTGACCAAGCTCCGTTGCGTCAGACGGGTTCTCGGGAGTGGAATAAATAACACATAAAAAAACACACAGTAAAGTAGGTATAGATTGGGATAACCCAGCGTGTGAAGGTTGATAAAGTGTTATTTACATTCTGAGCTCTGTTAAATCTTATCATTCAATTTTATTTTACATGACATATGATAAATGCAAAACACACGTGAGATGGCCTTCTGAAATTTAATTTTGTGGAAGAATATCAAGCACAAGGTGGATCTTGTTTGAGAAAGAAATGAGTCCTATATTCTATTTTCAATAGTGTTTTTCACCAAACAAGTGATCCCATTGGTTGTTTTCTACTTGTGAAATTACTGACTGGATAGTTCTAAAAGGTAGCCTAGTATAAGCACAGTAGTGTATACAGTTTTGCAAGTAGCATTTTACTCTTTCAAAAGAAATATTTCTATTGAAATAAATAAAGTGGCCTACAAAATATTTGGAATGCTACAAAATAACAGTAAATATTATGAATCTATTAATGGTTAATAACTTAATATAAACCGTGTGTCTGCAAAGAATTATTAATTTTATTAGTGGTTTGTGTATGAAGCCATTAACTTTTTTCATTGAAGTAGAATTTTTCCTGCAAATTTAGCATGACGTGTACGAGTGACAGTGTTTTTCTGAGGATTTTGCTGGCATTTTCTCATGGGATTTCTCACGCTAAGCTCTTTTTTTTTTTTTTTTTTTTGCCATGTAAAAGCTGCTCAATGTACAATAGTAAATATATTGTTAGCCAACCAGCTAAATGAGTAGTATTTATTTTTAATGGTAATAACTGTTTTGTACTGGTTTTGTTTTGTAACAGTGCTATCTAATTGTAACAGGTGACTTAAAATACAAATGATAAAAGTTAGAACAGTATAATGTAAGTATAAGCTGTTCTACAAACTGAGCACTCAGAAGAACTTGTAATTAATTAAAAATAGGTGTTATTGGGACAATATATGTTAACTTTTGAGAGTGTTGAAAAGTTTACACTGGTTTTTAATTACATGGAAGTTTTCATATTAAAAATAATAAAAATGGCTACGAAACGTCTGAAAGAAAACTTCATGTGGTGCTCACTTTATCGTGAACTGCCTATAAGTAGTACTGGTACGTCTTCCTTAATCCATATTTTGCTGTGAGGACAAAGAAAATAGTTTCTGCTCAACCACTTTGAACAATTTAAAATTTAACGTATCCTGTACTAAGGGGTTTTTGTGTTTTCATAAATTATCTCTTTTTATTTACTAATTTATTGCCTGTTCTTTGTTAAGCATTGTTTAACATGTTCCTTGCTAATCATTTGAAATAGGGGATTGCATAACTTCAAAACTAAGTTTTAAAGTGAGTGTTTCGTGATTACGTATTACTAAATTCCAATATAACAGTACACATTTGAAGATGGTGGATAAAAAGGATTAAATGTCTACAGTAAGGTCAGATGATAGTTGTCTGATATATGCTACTGTTTCCACCAGCGATCATGTTATAGTTATAATATCCATAGTTCCTTTCCATAAATTTTCTTATGGGATAATGTTTTCCCGTGTTTCTCATACATAGTTAAAATTTGTGTAGTGTCACTAGAAAAAAAATGTGAAATAAAAAGTTTGTTTATTTTGTTATAGAATTTTTTACAATTCACTTCTCACAATTTATATTAAACTTCAACACTTCATATTTCTCCTTCATTTATAGATTCAAAAATTCAGAGGTACAGTACTTCACATATTTGTAAAGTGGCAAGTGAATTGCATTATTAAGTCATATGATATCTATTTCAGTGGGTGTATAACATCCTTAGTCACAAGTCTGAAGAGGAGCGGATCGTCTTTGAAGACCCAGATCCAGAAACCGGTTTCATATTACTACCTGACTTGAAGTGGGATGGCAAACAAATTGATGACCTGTATTTGGTTGCCATTGTGCACAAGCAAGGTGTAAAATCACTGCGTGACATAACAGGAGAACATTTGAGTCTTCTGGAAAATCTCTTAAACAAGGGTTGTGTAAGTAATTTCATTTACGTAAACTTGATTATTAGTTTTATTTAATTCAAAACGCTTCAATAAGCTATATTATTGTGAAGAAAAATAATCTTATTTTTTGTTTAGTTGTTAAATTAAATACAGTAGATATTTTACTACCAAGCTGTTGAAAAAGCAAATTATTATGTACAAAATAATTCCAATTGTACTATTTAGTTAGTTTCAATTCTTGGAAATTTTTCATTTTGTTTTATTTGTGTATGATTTGAGTTACCAATAGTGTCCAATAAATTGTTGATTTGAATTAAAATATGGTAGGTACCCCATTGCCACAAAAATCATGTTCTTGTATCTACTTTGTAAATTATTGTAATTGATGTAGCTTATCTGTGAAATGTATGTACTGTAGTAAAAAATATGGACCATGTCTAAAAAATGCTGTAACTTATGCAGTAAGGCTGTATAATTTGACATAATTTCAGTTAATTATTTTATTTAGAGTTAATGTAGTAAAACTTAGCACTTTGTAGTTGTAAGCAAGGGCCAGTGGTTCATTCATCCCTGTTATAACATTTTTAGGGAACCTTGGGAATAAAGTATTACCGGTACATAAAGCAAAGCTTATTAGCTGAACTCGATAATTTTATCAAAGTAACTTCCGGTTTCACAGTATACATACTGTAGCAGTCTTTTCAGTTTGTAACTATAATTAATGGTAGTGTAGTAGTTGATGTCCCTAAAAACTAGTTATATATAAATAATTAGAAAATGTAAGTATAAAAGTGACTCACACTTCTGTTCTATAGATTCATAATCGTTGTTAGTATGTAATCACTGATATCAATGTAATGATACACTTCTTGACGTCAACTGTTTTCTGTATCTGTCAACAGTTTCATTGTTTTGTCTGAAATGCTACTCTTACAAAATACTTTCTCGAGTAGGGTTAGTACATTAGCAAAAATCAATATTATATGCAGGAAATTAAAACTAATTTAGTATAATAAGTAGGAATCAAAGCATTATTGTTTATGGAAAAATGGTGAGACCGAGAAAGAATTGTTACGTGCAGGAAAATGTTATGTCTAGGAGTGTTATAACTTATAACAGGGTTGTGCTGTAATGTAATTTGTTCTCAGAAGTGTACTGCTATAATGTAAGTGTTCCATTATTTAGTTATACATTAACATTCTGGTTTGTTTGCACACTCATTTACAGAAAGCTATTGAAGAAAAGTACAGCTTACCTCGGTCGCAACAGCGTGTGTATGTCCATTATCAGCCGTCATACTACCACTTTCATGTTCACTTCACAAACTTGAGATTTGATGCACCAGGTACATATCCAAAGGAATAATGTTAACATAAATAAAAATCTGTGCATGTTTATCACATAAGGTAACATCACCATTAATTAATACCAACACATTAATAGAAAGTCCAAGTTTTCATAAGACCTGAAAAACTAGTTTTGAGATAATTTTAGAACTCCTGGAAGAATTATTAGGGGATTTATAAAAAGAACCTGGAATTTTAAAACATAATATATAACCTGCTACAGTACTTATCTGAACTTGCCTGTTGTAATTTTTAGGAATGTCAATCTTTGGGGGGGGGGGGAAATACACAGTGGGAAGAAATAGTAGTTACTCTGATGTTACGTGCTTGCTGCAGCTGTAACAGTTGCAAGACATTTTAAACTGTGAATAAAAATACTATAGTTGTATGTTTTACATTGATTCTTCAACTTTTTACTGCATTTGTAATGTATGTACAGTAGCAAAATTAGTTACTTGTATATTATTACCATAACAATTACTGATATTTTTTGTCTATATAAATACTGTATCATCTGAAATGTTTGAAAAAGTCAAGACATTTTCAGATTACGAGCCCGTGATCATGTCATGTTTGGATATGTAATGGTAAATTTTTCATTACATGTTTTGAGCTTCAGATAACACTGCTGTACGGTGCTTGATGTTCTACTTAGTCTTTGAAATTAAATGTACGTATGTACTGATGAATCCTCTACACTTCTACAGTATGAGATTGCAGGCTTTTGTGGCTGTTTTCGTCATTTTCTTGGCTTTTGGGGTTGAGCCGCATCTTGTGTTAATTCTTGGACAACGTTTCGGCAGTCCTTGCAACTGTCATCTTCAGTTCAATGCAGGATCAGACTGAGATTGAAAGGAATGGGATGGTCTCTTTATATAGCTGTCTCTGCTGTGCTGTTCTCAGATTAGCTGAGCTGGCGGCACTAAAAAACCTAGCAACTCGATAGATCAGCATACCTGCCAACTCTCCCGCTTTAGGCGGGAGACTCCCGCTTTTCTACCCATTCTCCCGCCCTCCCGCTTTTCAAGCAAATCTCCCACCTTGGCCCCGTCTTACAACAATTAGCTATATTTATTTATTGGTTTTTATACTTTGTGCAGAAATTCGGTTTAAAATTTTATAAAATAGCCGACATATGAAAGTTTGTGATAAAAATTGAATTATAAACTTTTTTGAGCTGTAATTTAACAGTTGATTCAGTTTTATATAGGCGGAAATGTAAACAAACATTCCATTACAATGGCGCTTGTGCTGCTAGCTGGCGAGCAACAGAAAATTTCCATGACAATTTTTTATTGGTACTTTTCCGTTTGTCTACCTTTGCCCGTGTTTACTTTGTAGTTTGCAGTAATTCTCATACACAGTAGCAAGGCCAAGTAGACTTCTGGAGACTTCTGGTTTAGTTGTCCTTGAGACGTGTGCTGTTAGTCGTTGCCAGCTACCAGCTTGTTTGTGCATGTGAGGAGTTGCTGCATATTCAAATTCTTGTTGAGTTTTCTTTTGTGCATTTTGTTATCTTCATTGGTGGTTGTTAGTTGTACACCACATACAGCAAGATAAAAAGAAGTGTTGATTTAATAAAGTAAGTACATGTGTATTTAAACGTTAGATTTCAATCAGTGTTTTCTAATCAGCAATTGCGTTGTACAGCAAGTTTGGTGCTGTTGTTTTGTTGATACGTGTTTTTTTATGCATTGCAATGTCGTGTAGCAAGCTTAAATATTTAAGTGTGTTTAAAAAGTGTTTCAGCGAAGAATATCCGTGCATTTTAGAATCGCGGAAAGGTGAACATTTTGCGTTTTGTACTTTATGTCGATCTGACTTTAGTATTTCTCATGCCGGTAAAGGTGACGTCGTGAAACACATACAAACGAAAAAACACAAAGATAATGCACGTTGGGTTGAAAGAAATACGAAGATAAATTTTTGTATTGAGAGTTCGTCAGGAAAGGACGAGGCAGTAACAAATGCTGAATGCTTATTTACAAGTTTTATTTTAGAACATAATTTACCTCTGAATTGCTCTGATCATGCCGGCTTCTTATTTAAAACAATGTTTCCAGACAGTGAACTTACCAAAAAGTATGGTTGTGCCCGCACCAAAACAACTGCTATCATGCAAGAGATGGCTAAATCTGAGGAAGAAAAGCTTATAGGAAAACTCAAGCAGTTTGCATTTTCGGTTTCAACTGATGGTAGCAATGACAGTGATTTGAAGCTTTTCCCAGTGGTGGTAACTCATTATAATAGTGAAACATTACAGATTGAAAATTCTGTACTTGCTGTGCCAACATTGTCGGGGGATGCTTCTGGTTTGAACATAGCTAATTTAGTTTTAGAATGCTTGTTGTCCCGTGACATACCACTTGAAAACTGCATTTCATTTTGTGCAGATAATGCACCTGTAATGTTAGGAATAAAAAATGGAGTGGCTGCACATTTAAAGAAGAGCATACAGAACATTCAGGTTATTGGATGCTCATGTCATCTCATAAATTTGGCAGCAGAGAAAGCAGCTGCGTGTTTGCCCTGCTGTGTAGATGAAGTATTAGTGGACATTTACTATTACCTAGAGAAAAGCAGCAAGAGGAAAGAGAAGCTCAAACAATTTCAAGTGTTACATGATGCAGACACTGAAAGAATTTTGAAACATGTGTGTACACGTTGGTTGTCTCTAGGGAAGTGTTTAACTCAATGCTGCAATAGTGGGACCCTCTTTGCAGTTTCTTCAATTCAGAAATTCATGGAGCTCATCAGTTGAAAACAGGGACCCTGGATACGTTCCATATTCCAAAACTACCAAAACAGGTTTTGGAAAATGTGTCTGTAGAGGTTGAAAATACTTGTCAGAGTCTAGGCCTAGACAAACCAAAAGTTTCAGATGCTAAAAGAAGTTCTGATAGTAGTTTGCCAGCTAGCAAAATTCAAAAAATATGTTCCACATCAAACAAGTCCTCCACGTCAAACAAGTCCTCCAGGTCAAACAAGTCCTCCACGTCAAACAAGTCCTCCACGTCAAACAAGTCCTCCACGACAAACAAGTCCTCCACGTCAAACAAGTCCTCCACGTCAAACAAGTCCTCCACGTCAAACAAGTCCTCCACGTCAAACAAGTCCTCCACGTCAAACAAGTCCTCCACGTCAGACAAGTCCTCCACGTCAGACAAGTCCTCCACGTCAGACAAGTCCTCCACGTCAGACAAGTCCTCCACGTCAAACAAGTCCTCCACGTCAAACAAGTCCTCCACGTCAAACGAATCTAGTTGTACCAGTAACAGTCTTTCAAGGGAGGAAAGGTTTTTTTATGTTTTTGTCCAGCAAACATAATAAATCTTTCTGTCTTTTTCTGCAGAATGTTTTGCCATCATTTGAAAAACCAAATCTTTCTCTTCAATCGCAAGCACCCCAAATCCATGTTCTGAGGCGTGTTCTTTTAGAAATGTTGAAAGAAATATTTTCAAAATTTGTAAAACCATCTGTTATAAAGAGTTGTACATCTTTTCTTGAAGTAGACTACCACACGAAAACAAACCAGAAAGAAGATGGGGACATTGTAATTGGCAGTGCTACTACAAAATTAGTAAGTAGTCTTTCTGGTAAAGAAAGGAGTAAGTTTTTTTCATCTGTCAGGTGTTTTTTTTTAGAAGGCTGCTGATTACGTTATACACAAGTTTCCCCTCAAAAGTGAACTTCTTCTACATGCTGAGGTAGCAGATACAAAAAAAAAAAAAAAATTAAAGAACTATCATTTTCAAGTCTAAAATTTTTTGTTGACATGTTTGGTGTCTTTGTAAATACAGAAGATGATCAAGATGTGGACTCTGCAACTGATGATTTACAGTCTCAGTTTTGTGAATTCCAACTAGATGAGTTGGATGAGGGCATCGCAAAAGAAGAAAGAATAGATGTGCAGTGGAGCCAAGTGGGTAGAATAAGAAGTGCTAGTGGGAACCTAAAATATGATAAGTTATCTAAAGCAATGCTTTCTATCTGGCAATCCCACATAGCAATGCTGAAAGTGAACGAGTCTTCAGCCAAGTCAAGAAGACTAGGACACAATTCAGATCATCTCTTTCTGATGATAATTTGGAGAAGCTGATGGTAGTCAAGTCACGTCAACGGTCTCTGTTATCAACAGAAATTTGTGTCTGCTTTTTTGAAAAAAGCAAAATCTGCAACTTCCTCAGCCTTGAAAAAGTGACGCCTTGCTTGTCTGGTGAGTTATTTTTATTAGCTTTTGTTATTGTTGAAAAGTTGCCTATTATGTTACGTGGTATAAGAAATATGACAGCGCCTAAAGTGGAGAAATTTTGTCAAAAAGTCCTTGTTTTTTTTATTTTTTTATTTTAAAATGTAATTTACACTGCAGAAAATTAATCTTTAAAAACAGCAATTAGTTTCATTATAATAGTAGAATTTCTACCAGCTGTTTGTCAATATTTACTTCAAAAACTTTTTAAATAGCACAATTTTACACCTTAAAATCAAAATTTTTCTGGGTGAGGGCCCCCGGACCCCTCGCTTTATTCGGTTGGGTAAGTGTTTGCTTCTTTGGGAAAATCTCCCTCTTTTGGATTTCCCAAAGTTGGCAGGTATGGATCAGAGTACAGGCTCGCCAGGATTGGCTGTTAATACCAGCCAATCAGGAGAAAGCCTGCAGACGATTCGTCGAACAGCTCAGCTAAGCAGAGACAGCTATGTAAGAGACTATCCTATCCCAGCAGGGTTTCCAGATCATAAACGAAGTAGCCTCTTATAAGGAAGAAAAATATTCTGCACGAGGCATCAAAATTCTCGCAACACACGTTTTCATGATCTTTTTTTCGTGTACCTGCATGTCATGAACACCTTGCAGGCCAGTCCATTACTATTTCTCTGGTCTCGAAATTCTCTTATGACAGCAATTTTATATTGTACATCGAGTGAAAACACCCTAAATTCTCATACAAGTACGAGAATTTTCATACATCGGGCAACACTGCATCTCAGTCTGTCTGATCCTGCATCGACCTGAGGATGAAAGCTCATGGTGGCGAGAGACTGGGAAAAATCAGGGAATTGAAGACCTCTGGAGAAGTCAGGGAAAAGTCATGGAATTCTCTAAAAAAACCTTGAATTTCAAAATTTAGTAAACAGACATATTTTCATGTCTCATATATCTAGTGGTGTGCGAATAGTGGATTTTTGTGGTCGAATTTTCGAATTGAATATTACATTTTTCGAATACATTGCATAGTTTCTAATTCAAATACTAGTTGATAATAAATACTTACCCTGGCACTCCAAAGACTATAAAAAAACTCTTTTCTCTCTCACTCCAAAAAAAAAAAAGTCTAATTTCACAGTGATTATTTACAATGTTGGCAGAACAGTAAGTAGGGCTAAGTATATACCCCACTGAGGAATGTGAATAAGTTAAAATTCTAATATATTTAAGACCAAATTGACTATGCTGTGCAAGTATATTCACTTGCTTATCTTACAAGAAAGTCAAAAACTGGTCAAAACAGTTATTTAACATAAATATTTAAAACATACCTGTAGGAGTTTTCAAAACCAAAGACATGTGTTAACATTCTGCAGTTTGCTTATTTGATTTAAAGAAACACCAGGTTTCACTTTTTGAGAACTTGTTTCTCAGTTACTTTCACTTTCCATCATATGATTGATGGTACCTCAGGAACAATTTTAATTATATAACAGATCTGTAAAATTTTCAAATTGCTCACCGCTAAGTAAAAAAATCCACCCCTAGTAATCACGCGCCACTGCAATATACCTAAGTGCATGAAAAAGTTCTTCCCCTCAAGAATTGCAAATTTCACAAAAATCTGAATTTTCCCTTTGAAATACCAACATCGCTCTCTGCGAACACATTTTTCATCGTGCCTTTCCGTTAAACTACTCTGGTACGGTAAAACTGACGACAAAAATATGCATATTACACTGGCGACAAGGCCGAGACAGTAACATACGGATCACAGTAGGCCTAAAATGATACAATACAATAAACCTTCCGTTTACAAAACTTTTAATAATTTTCAAGTTCATAATATGGAGGTTTGTGAGTAGGCACAATGAACACTTTAATAATTAAACCAATGTGATTTCAATTTAAAAATACATCATGACGAGTGATGGCCACATTTTTGTTGTAACTTAACAATCTTCTGTGTTGTTTTGTTAGCCACAATCACGGTTATGTATACGTACTTAATCAACTCAGCCAAAGATGTACAGTTTAGCCAACATAGCAAGCAGAAATTTACTGTGGTAAACTTTACAATTAAAGTAAATTTTCAGTGGAAACAATATTTTACTGTTCAAACATAGCAGTCTGTTTAAGAAAATTAATGCTTCTCTCGTTTTTTCATGATTATTTGCGTTGATGCGCCACGCGGCCGCGGTGTGGCATGCGCAATCACATTCGCAATGTCGATCAAGATGGTGTCTATGATGGTGGTGTTACGTTTGCCATTTTATTTATCGAAAGCATGCACTGTAAAATTTTGTTCATGCTTGAGATGAGCTAAAAACATGTTTGGTTTTCATCCCGCATTAACAAAAAAACTAGTGCATGTTTGAGACTGAAATAAACCTTAATATTTGTGAGCGTGATTATTCACATTTTGTAACTACGGTATTCGAACTTCGAATGTGAATAGTTTTCAAAATGCTGTTTGCAACTATTCACATTTTCGAGTATTCGCACACCCGTGCATATATCTTTTCTTACCATTATTTTAGTTGTGTGAAACAGTGGATTTGACTCAAGATACCAGTTTTTCGTCTCAAATACAATTTTTTTTTTTGTGTTGTGTACCAGAATTTTCAGTGGTTACTGCCAGTGTTGCCAGATCAATGGATTCCCTGACTCTGTTGTGATGTTTTCAAGTTTCCACAGTGGTAAAAATATTCTGCCATTGTGTTTTTTGCATACTGTTTGCTACATGCTGTAAATTTTAATGGATTTTTAGTTAACAAAGTGGGTTTAAAACAGAAGTGGTGTTTATCCCCAAGAGTTCGTAGTAGAAATGTATGGCGCAGACTTGGCAACATAGAATCTACAGTTTGCTTTTGTTCTTACCATGCGGCATTCTGATATGTTCGTTAATTGCTATGGTTATTTGTTTATTTGGCATGACCCGGATACTTTTTTCTGTGGTTCGTGCGAGTATTAATATCTTCTGGATTTATATTTAAATTGTATTTTATCTACTGTACCGTGTAGTAGAGGAACATGCCTGAACTTTTTGGCTCATGCAGTGACAATAAAGGTGTGTTATAAAGTTACAGTGTTACGTCATATGATCTGGCCTGTTTTTATGAAAATGATTACTGTAAGTGCATTAAAAATATCTTGAAATGTATGTTTCATGAGTGTTATTTCCACGACATAATTGATTTAGGAAAAACAGTCATGATAGGAAGAAACACTATTTAGGTCACATTGGTTAACCTTTCCTACTACTATTAAATTAATCGCTAAGTTCCTGGTGATAACTTTGCAAGGTGCAGTTGGTGCAATGTTAATATTTCTTTAAGCAACTTGGGCCGGTGTTCCGTTACGAGCCACATTGAAGGCTGAAAATACTAAATAGGCTGGGAGTTAAAACCCGGTGAAGGTAAGCCTAGATCATTTTTTCAAATCTGAACCACATGGAACCGCAGTGTTTACAGATTAGTATCATAGCAAAGATACTTCTGTTACAGCAAGATAAGATAGGTTTTTACATCACATTTGGTCTTGTGTCATATTTCATGGATGAAATGAGTTAAATGCTCGAGGAGAAGAAAGTTGTAGTTTGTTTCAACGAATCATTGAACAAAGTTTCGCCGCAGCAACAGATGCACATTACAGTATGTTTTGGGGTTCAAAGAGTAATGGTGTAGTGACCAGGTATTACACGTATATTTTTAGGTCACTTATTAAATGCTTGTAATTCTAGTATAGAGAGTTTTCTCTCCATAACTTCACAACCACAGCATTTTAAAAGTAGAAAGTGAATTGACATAAGTGAAAATTTTTGTATTTGAATATTCCCAGGACTTTGTTGCTTTGTAAATAATGAAGATATGATAGAATTTTTGCAAGGTGAAGTTATGTTGATAAGTAGTGTTCAGCTTAGCAAAAAAAGGTAAATATTAAGTATCACTATTTATTGTTTGCCGGCGAAACTATTGATTTTTGACACAGTTTATTAATAAAAAAATGTTTCTAGAGTCGTTATAAGTAGTCCTACATAATTTTTTTTCTTAGGTTTTATGTTAATTACATAATACCGTAATACAATACGGTGCACAAGTACTTACAGAGTAGTACTCGTTGATTAAACACGCTCAAGAAAGGACGAACACATTTTCTGCGGAGGCTTGCGTCATTTCACCGGCTGGGCCAGTTTCTTCAGGCGGCGAGTGGAGGCACACTGATGTCTATTGTTCAGCGGATGTTGGTAATCAGTGCACCTAGCGGCCAGAGGACACACTAGGTGTGGCTGGAAGTTTGAAAGTGGGTCAGGTTAGGTTGTCTAACCTAAACTACATAAAGAGAATTCGTTACAGATTATCTAACATAACAACCTAACCGAAGAAAATAGTTTTTTTACTTAGTACTATTTATAATTTCTCTAGAAACATTTTTCCTTAGTAAACTGTCTAAAATCAACAGTTTGGTCAGTACACAATGAGTAGTGATTCTTAATATTTACCCAAAAAAAAAAAAATTGTACATGATCATTCAACCTGGTTAATTTTATTGATATTTTGTTGATCAGGGAAATAAGAGCAGCTGACCTGGAAAAGTCAGGGAAATTTTTTTTACGGGTTTTGCTAGCCACCCTGAAGCTGCAAAGCAGGGCCGCAACTAGTGTCTGTGTCACCTGGGACTGATACAAATTCTGGTGCCTGCCTTTGATTACGCATACCACTCCAATAAAAAAGGGGGTCCTCCTCCAGAAAAATTTTCATTTCAAAGTGCAAAATTATGCTATTTAAGCATTTCATTACTAAACTATAACCAAACCACTGATTAAACATAAGTATTTTTAAAGATATTTGTTTGTGTGAAGTATACAAAGATACCTTAGCCAAACTTGGGAGTCTTGCTGTTCTACTAGTGTTATTTGAATTCCTGTTCAATAACTTACAAAATTATTTTCGACTAATGTGGATTCACAGGTAGAAATTTGTACCTATACTATATACACACTGTTTAATATAAATTTGGAAAAATCTGACAGCAACTTATGGGCAAAAATTTTTAATATTTTGAAATTTGTTGCACAATGCAAGACATTTTTAGCTCTAAAATGAACCTGAGGTGTCTAGTTCAGTATTTGTACAGCAAAGTTTGTCTTGTGTAGTGTCACAAATCAGAAAATATTACAAATTATTGTCCATAAGTTGCTGTCAAATTTATCCAAACTTATATGAAATGGAATATAATATGTATCTCCGTAAATTGCTTTAGACAGTGAATTTTTGTCAGGATATTTAGTTTATGATAAGTAGTTACCATTTAATAATAATACTCAAGAAATACGTAGTCTAAATAAATAAATGATACCTCTCAGGGATGACACTTTAAGTAGACTTATTTTTCTCTAACCATAGCAGAGTAAAGCCACACCTTAATTACTACTCTATCCAGATTAAAATGATTTAAAATAATACAATTTTAAGAGATACTTCACTGTACAGAAAATATCTGCACAATCATCAGTTTGCTGCAGACATTTGAACAGTACTATTTTTTCTGGGTCTTACATTACTACCCAATCAATTAAAATACATGTTAAACTTAGTAGACATATAAGTTAAGACTTAAATTAAAAATTTAAAAAACTCCAGACTCGCAGGATACTAAATTTCAAATCGATCAGACTAGTAGAATTGCTCACATTCTCTAAAAAAAAAAAAAAAAAAAAAAAAAAAACACTAGAAAAGACCTGATGATCTTATGGCTAAACAGATTTCCTTTAAGACATTGCTAAGAACTCTTGATCAAGTCAGCTTTCAAACGAAAGAAACCTCATCAAAATCTGTCTATTCGTTTAGGAGCTATGATGCCACAGGCAGATACACACACGTCAAACTTATAACACCCTTCTCTTTGCGTCAGAGGTTAAAAACTATTATGAGACACTACACATTGTATTGATATTAGCTTTCTTATTACAATAAACCATCACTAGGTGTTAGGCTTCCTTTAGTTTCGCCTAAAAAAAATTATGCCCTTTAATATTTAGTTATAGTATTTAGGTATGGTGAAGTTAACAGTATTGTGAACAAGAAAACGTGTATAACGTAAACCAAAATTTTCATGATTAATAATTTTGATAGAAGTGGGAGAGAGTTAGGCTACTGCAACTTTTCTAATCAACAAAGGTTTAATGTTTTTGTCTGTAATGTTAAGTAGGCCAACAGTATCTGTTTAAACAGATTATTTATTATTTTGGGCAGAATATGTAGGCGTAGATACGTTACACCTAACCAAAGCTATGCAGCGAGACAGATAATTATGAAGTGAGCTGTGACGTAACTCTGCTTGTGGCCCAGCGAGCCGTGGCTAGCATTACCTACCCACGAAGCAAGTGCACTCAAATCTTTGTTATCAGTCCAGAACGCAAAACATAAAATGTATTACACTCAGAACTCGGGCGTTTTACATTGCATGTAGTTATCATGGGTGAAAACACTTTCCATACATTTTTAGTTTTAACAGGAGAGAAAAGTTTGGTCTGCCATTCAATGCGAAAATAATGAGTGAATGAAGTGTTTATAACTGTTATAGAACGAGATATTTTTTGGATAGTAAAAATTAGGATAAAGATGAGAAATACGTACTATATGTATTTCAAAAAACACAAGTTTTGTGCAGCATATGGCCACATCTGCATTTTGTTATAAATGTTAGGTATCACAATCATCTCACACACTCAGGAAACAAAAGTCACAGTAATATGTTAATAATTAATTTCATTTCACCCTCGTCAGCTGTTGAGACCTCGCTATAATTGTAAAATTGCAGTTAACTCTCTTTGATTTGTTAATAAAACTACAGTATACACAATACTGAACAGTGTGTGGCAACAATGCTGCAGTTGGGAGGGATGCAAGGCATTGAGCGAACTGGACAGCTCATCCTATCGTTACCAATAGTAACTGCAAGCATGTTCTTTGAATTTAGTTTGAAAGGGTTATTTTTAAAATGCTCTATTATAGAAAAGCTGCATTGCGCAAACAACAAAAGAAACTACTGAAAACCGAAATTGTAATTTAGCAAGTCTATTCCACAATTATCATAACACTAAACATTGAACTATTGAACTGTTATAGGAAATAGCGTAAATTTATTAACATACCTTTGTTGCAGTCAGTCTTGGTCAACCATGACGACATGAAAGATGATGACAGTCTCATTCCTTGGTGTTCTGTATTCTGCTCCCGAAGGTTTCTTTTACATTTTAAGCGGTCAGTTACGCTAAGCTTATTTACTACAAAAATATCTGCCACGCCCGCAAACAACACAACTGACTGTAGCCACTGTCCTAAATATTTAAACTATAGACATGACATGCCACGCCGAACATTGTCAACGCGGGAACAGCTCTGTTTTGCTATGACTCTCACCACCTTGATGAGTCACTATGCCATGTGCAGTGCAGTGTGCCGCAGCTTCCTCTCAGCCAATTCCATCCTCTCTCTGTCTACTTTCTTCGCATAAAGAATTCACCCCACTTTTTTTTGTTGAAAACAGCTTCAGAGTTTTGCACTTGCTCCTTGTACTTTAAAGTAAATATGATGTTATATTCTACGTCAGTCATTCCTGGCATGAAACTTTAAAAACTTATCATTAGTAACCAGTCTCAGTCGTAGAAATCACAGTGGAAGCGATTTTGGTGCCTCCACCAGCTTGGCTCCCGGGGCACATGCCCCGTTTGCTCCTTGCAGCCCTGCTGCAAGGACTGTCGAAACGTCCAAAAAGTAACACAAGACACGGCTTAACCCCAAAAGCAAAACGATAACTACTGTATGAAGCACTGCTTCTCTCCCAACAAGTTTGTAGGGTCGTTGAAGCTTAATTTTAATGATGTTGGTATCAAATCTTTATACCATTTTACAATATGTCAGTCAGCAGCATAAGTTATGTACAGTGTAGCTGTCTTAAAACATGGTACTTCATGGAAGGACTTGTGTGTAGGTTGGCATAGTATTGTACTGTATCTGTTTAACAGTGCAGGATTCCAGTGTTAACTAAACTGAGACCATGTGTTGACCACAGTGGTCAGGATTGCCTAGTCATTATTTTTAGAAGTCAGGGCCACCTTGTCTAAAATTCCAGGCATGCCATGAATGGTTTTCTTCTAATTAATTTTTGGGCGACAATAATTGCAATACAATTTGTTGTAATTGTGTTATGTTGCACAAACAAAAATTTTTAATGTTTTTAATAAGTCTTTATTAGTGTTAGTAGAAACTTTTCGTTGTGTTTGTTAACATTGTTTGGATGATGGTATAATTTTTATCATGATTTGGAAAATAAGTGCTCTAATTTAAACATTGCTAGAAACAATTTTTGTAAATGAGTCACCAAAATTGGACAGGCATCTAAATTGGACCATAGCCAAGTGGGTGCCTCCAAGTATGCATGTAGTCAAAAAGTAAAGAATATAACAACTTTTGGTTGGTCGCAATAAAGGGCTCTTTACTTTTTTGTGAATCAAAAATTGAAGGTATGATACAGTGCATGAACCGTACCATAGCTGCATTTATATGCAAAAATGGCAGCCAAGGGGCAAACTAGGGTATGATGGAAATTTTAATGAAATTTTAAATATGTTGAAGCCTGGTGGCGGTTTTCTCTTTGTTATAACTGATGGGCTAGTTTCTGCAGTTGGTGATGTTACAAAATGATTAAGTTCACTGAAGTTTTTTTTTTTTTTGGTACTTCTATTTGTTTATCATTTCAATGGTTCAGTTATAAAGATTGGTGGTCCAATTGAAGATACCAATTCCCTGAATTGGACCAATGGCGAGTCTGCATGTGGAATAAATTAGCGTTTAACTGCTTTTCCGCAGATGTGTTTTAAGGATATGTATTTCATTGAACATATGAGTATTCATTGTAGACATTGTTGGTAGTTAAAAACATTTTTTGTTACTTGATCTTTGTTTCGTATTTTTTAGGTATTCATGCAGGAAGGGCTCATCTGTTGTCATCTGTCGCACAGAATGTGAGACTTATGTCTAACTACTATCAGAAAGCATTGCTGCCTTTTATCCTGAGAGAAAATAGCAACTTGTTTCTCAAGTTTGAAGAGATGGGAATAGTCAAGAAGACTCCAGAACCCTGTACTGAAACATCTGAACCCTGCACCGAAACTCCAGAAGCTGCTCAAGAATGACTCATTGTATCATAGCTGAAGTAAGACCTCGGATTCGTGTATGTAATATTTTCATGGTTATGAAAGGAAGTCTTATCGAAAAGGAACAGGTTAGTGTGTCAATTAAGAAACTTAGTATCTGTGTATCTTGGGTTGCAAATGAAAGTGAACATCAACAGACTTTTATTGTGCCGGATTTAAAGTTGGTACCTAATAGCTTGTCTGGTCTACAGGTGTGTAGGAATTTTGTTAGTTTTCGCTTGCAGACGGAGCCACTTAATACTATATCTGGCTCATTTGCAGCTGAAATTATTCCATTTCTTCATACTTCATCTTATGTTCAAAATGCATCTAATTTTGCCCCAGATATTGTACCACATACTGCCATTTTGTTACTCTGTAAATGCTGTGGGAATAAACTTTCCACTGATATTACGGTAAAGAGGATACTACCTCTGCCAGCAGATTCAAGTAGTCAGTTTGAGTGGTTCTGTCACAACCATAATGACTCTAATTCTAGTGATGTAAGCGAAGTGACTGTTACAGATGTCAAAGAATCTGATTGTTTGTATGGTATATGCTTCATTCTGTTACACACTATATGGTTGAAAATGAAGAAGGATGAAGTTCTGTTTTGCTCAAGGTGTTTCTCGTGGCTAGGTACGTGCAAAGGTACGTCTGCCAAACTCTGGAGGTGTGCCACAACTTGGGATAATAACAGCATTTCACAGACAGCTTTGGATGATTTTTTTACTGCCGTCAGAGAAGCTGTGTACAGTACCATGGGGATGCTGTGCAAGATCATTTTAGAAACTAAATTGTCTGCTGAAGAGACTCAGTACATTCTCCTTTGGGTTGTCGATAAGGAATTGCAAGTGTTCTTTCACGTGAATGATTCTGACAAGCTTTCCCTATGCAGCACTATGTTCAAGACTGAAGTAAATTTGGTTCCTAAAAAGACTATGAAAGTTCTCTACAACCACCATGTTGGTTGTGATGATGCTGTGAAATTGTGGCAGAATGATGTGAATGTTCATAGCATTGATGTTGCTAAACAGATGTTTGTTGAAGGCTTGCAGTATCTTATGAAAGTAACTAAGTACCTGCCGGCACCTCACCGAATGTCTGGGGACTTTTATGTTGCTCACTTGGGACTGTAAGCAATGCAGGCGGTATTTTTGTTGTGCCACAGAATTTAATTTTATTTTCTGCACTGTGCATTTTTTGTCTTTAATCATTTTTTTTTTTTTTTTTTTTTTTTTTTTTTTTTTTTTTTTTTTTTTTTTTTTTTTTTTTTTTTTTTTTTTTTTTTTTTTTTTACATTTTGTACTTGTGTGTTTTAGGTTTAGTATTTGAGAAAAGTTTGTTACCTGAAAATGAATGTATTTTTATATTACTGAAATGTTGGCTGGACTCAATTTAGCTCCATGTGTTTGTTCACTCAAATGTAACGTAGTGTTTAATACCAAATTTTATTTCTTTAAACTTAGGTTTATTAAATTTTCATGCTGCAAATTTTTTTTTTATGTTTACTGTTATATTAGTCGCTGTTTAACTTTGCTTAAGTTTATTCCACTTAGTTTTCAAGTTGTACGGAAGAAGTTGAGCATGTCATGGCTTTTCTGTATTGTTTATTTAAATATATAACCATGCATACACAATAATGGGTTTACTTAAAATTCTAAATTCTAGCCACTCTGCTCTGTGAGAACCATGGACGTGAGAGTGACGCTTAACGAAACACGCTTATTAGTGGCATGATAAATTGTTTTCTATCCACACATTACATTGCACAATAGTAAAGTTTACTCATGACTGGAGAAACTTTTGTAACAAAAATTGAAAATAAACGATTGCCATTCATTTCACTAAAGTAGTGTTTGTGGTTATCCGTGCCTATAGTTAATTGCGTAATGTTGGGAAGTATTTTTTCCTCTTGGAACAAAGTCAAATTACAGAATAAACAAGGATATCTAAAGAAAACTTCATAAACTTTTTGCAAACTTGGCAGTTGCCTTATGTCGGGCGCAACGTTGTAACTGCGTTTGTGCGGCTTGTGCGTACTTGGTGAAAGCATGTTTTTGTGTAGTATAGCGCCAGATTTGTAGTGACTTTGAGTATTCTGTTTTTCGTTTGAGTTGCAAGACGTATGTAAATTGTCAGCAACAAGCATTTACATTTTTTTATGCTCTTTTTCCTTGAAAGAGGGATAAAAATAACCCTTGTAGGACTACCTATTCCAGCATTTAGTTGTTCGTACAATTAGACAAGTTAAAGAAGGTGAGGTTTTTTACTTTTCCATTGAATCCAAGTAAGGTAGTTGTTTCATTTTTAATTATGAAAATACATCCGTGTAACCAACATTGGTTAGGCAGGCTGCAACGAAATAAATACTTCAGAGGGGGCTTACATGTCAATTGCAAATTAGTGTACATACTACAGATTACAAGTACGTATTGCCAGTTTTACTATATAAACCACAAAATACTGCAACTGTATTTGAATCATGCAAAAAAATTGATTCAGTAACATTGGAAAATACATATGTTATGTGTAATGTTTACATCAGAATGTAGTTGAACATGGTATATATCACTAGCCAACCTGCACCAAAATTCGCTGACATCTGAGGCACTGACACTAGTCCCCTTCTATGTACGATATGAAGAAGGCTTTGGCAGCTAGGTATAACCAATTAAATAAGTGTACAGAATATTGAGGTACTCACAGGCTGGTACTTCTTGTTAGTTACATACACATATCAAAGGACGAATACATTGTTGCGCTGTTGAGCGCTGTTTCGCCGGCTAGGCCAATACTTCATCAGTGTGCCTTAACTGGCTGATTGATGAAGCTGGCCTAGCCAGCGAAATGTCACACATCCGCGCAACGATGTGTTTGTCCTTTTGTGTGTGTGTGTGTAAATTATCAAGAAGTACAGTATTGGCTAATTCACTTTTGACGTCCTTGTATATTTTATAATGAAACGTAGGTGTCGTCTTATAATGAGGTGGATACGTTGCTACCAGTGTTATTTTTATGCCTGTAATGGACAAATTTGTAGTCTATATCACATTCAAAATATGGTTTACTTACTCTGAAATTCAGCAGAAAGTCTAATAGCTGTAAATTTTTCTTTTAGTTGCAATTACAAGGCATGCAATTGTAATATAAAATGTATTATCAGCAATTTTAGATTGTTCATTTGAGTGAATTTTTAAGTACAGTAAATATGTTTATGGTTACGTGGTGCTAAATTTTTGTTTGTACAAAACTAGGTATTAGTAGCATAATATTAACATCTTATTGTTTTTTGTGTGTATACAACAGAACCCTGTTATAACGTTTATGAAGGGACTCAAATAATGTGTACTTTGTAAACATGTAAGCCGTATTAGAGGGTAATTTTCCTATTGTAAACCAGTTTCAAGGAACCAAATTAATGTAACAGTATAACAGGGTTCTACCGTTTGCACACATTCTTGCTGTAACCTATCTTATACCAATAGTTTGTTGATGTTTAACAGTATACTTTGAATAGTAAGTGTTTCTCAAAACCGTTTTAGACCCCATGTAACTTTATAAATCTAAATATTATGCTTATTTCTTATACAGCTGCCAAAAAATTAATTTAGTTGATGAATGTGAACCGAATTAAGAGTCCGTAAACACACAGCTATGTATAGAATACTCTAGATGAGAGAATTAATAAGTCAGAGTTGAAGTTGAACTTTCTTATGAACAACATTTAAATTAGTAACATTTATTTTAATGTGAGGGAATTAATTAAACTGACTGAGACACTAGGTTAGCTTCCTGTAATCTGAGCCCACCACTGGTTCAGTCGTATGTGTGAGGTTCTACTGTTGTCCCAAGTATAACCTTTTAAGATGCATATTTTTGTATTTGAAGAATTTGTGCTTTAGGTTGTAGAGTTTGTCGAGAGTTAAGTGCTGTGCTGTTTTAATAGTGTGTGTTTGTTATGTTACATATATTTAAAAGTATAGACTTTTTAATATTAAAAACTTACAATCGTGGTTCTGTGTTTTTTTTTGTATGTTGTAAGACAGTTGTCAGCAAACCTCTTAAGACAATTGAGAAATTCTTTAAACTGATAAAAAATATATTACATAAATTATCAATACAGATTCACCAGGCAATAATATTTACATTTAAAAAATAACTGATTATTGTTTAGAGGAAGCAGAGTCTGTGAAACTGATAAAAAATATATTACATAAATGATCAATACAGATTCACCAGGCAATAATATTTACATTTAAAAAATAACTGATTATTGTTTAAAAGAAGCAGAGTCTGTGGTGGGCATATTACGACTTATTACATCATCATACAATACTACTTCTAGCTTGTCTCTGAGTCTGCCTGGTAAAACCTGTCCATCACCCTCTGTTCTACCACTCTTCCTCATTTACTGTTTCTCAATCCTCTCCTCTTTTTTTTTCTGTTAACATATACAGTATTATATATATTTTTTTTTTCGTTTTAGTTGGGAGAAATTACATTAGAATAATGTGAAACAGATTCCTACTTGTCTCTTGAAACGTTATTGTACTATGTGCTCAAAAATGCTTGACATTGGTTGTGTTTGACTTAGTGTTTTACATAGGCCCTACAAATAAAATTTATCCAGAGCGTATACACGATATTCAGTACAAACCTTCTAATCCTAACTGTTTGGGATGAAGGCTTGTTCTGATTAACAGACATATTTACAGTGAACTCGAAATATGGCGAAATCATGAAGACTCATGAATTAAAATTGTTAAGGTTTACGTAGTTCTACACTGTAAATGTGTGAAGTGTAGTATTTCATCACTGCATTATTATGAGTGTAATAAAATTTGAATTTGTGTTACAGTATGTATAATTTTTATTCATTCACTAGTTTGGATTATCTGGAGGTTCGGATAAGTGGGACTCTACCTGATCAGTCTAATAACTGTACCAACAGTGCATAATCAGAAAGATATCTTCTGGTCACGTGTAATTCTAAACCCAGAACGTTTTTTTCCTAATATTAACTAAATGTTAGGCTTCGTATAAAAAAAGTATTCACATTGTTGCTAGGATACTTCTAAATGTAACGTTTTAGTACAGTATGTAATATTTTTAATAGAAGAAAGATTATCTATGTTTGATAATGTATAAGTGTAGATGTTACTCCAAAATTCTGATGATTCAAAAGGCTTCATATTCAAATACAAATTTGATTGTCATAATACATGTGAGCTACATGTATATGTAAGTATACCTTTGAATGCAGATTCAAGACTGCTTTTGTTCAAAGTACTATGGGACTATATATAAACAGGAAATGCTGTTAGCAAACTGAACATTTTTTATCTTTATTAGGAACTGAAATTTCATATTTTCAATTTTATTTTTAAGTTCTCATGTGAAGTCTGAGGTACCAAAATATTTAACCAACTCTGTTAAAACTTCTTTGTTTAGCAAATAGTGTTGCTGATGAGAAAAACAGTACACAGTTACAGGTTTCTTTGCATCCAATTGATCAAAGGAATTTTTTCTACCTATCCAGATTTTTTTTTATTATTATAAAAGAATTGCATTGTAGTAAGTCGAGGCAGTAGTTTCCTTATATGTTTTATATAAATTTTCCTTTTAAGCGACAGAGAATATCAATTTTTGTAGATCTGAAACTTTCAGCGTACTTAAAGCTATGTGTAGTGTTTTTGAAATGAGTATTTTATTAATGTCCTCAAAGTACTTCACAGAAAACATGCTAAGTATGATGCACATGTTCCGTCATGCTGAAACATGATCGTGATGTTTCTCTGGCTAGGCCAGTTTATCAGGTGGTTAGTGAAGGCACACTGGTTTTATGCACCGTAATTGCCGGCATGTAGGACGACCCCGCATATAACGAGTCATGGTTTTGAAGGCACAAAATCTTGAAAAAAAAGTAAATTACTAATTTTGAAATTCCCGACATAAAAGTAACTTTTTCCTTTGCCAGAAACATAAAAAATTTAGTTTAAATATTTTCAATGCATTTATTCCCATTATATAAACATCATAGTAGACATAAACTAATAACATTGGCTACTACTGCCCTCCGGGCACCCAAAGGCCAAGGAATGTATGGTGGTGGCCGGCGACATAATGAGTTGCCGGCAGCCTTGCACGACTTGGCAACGCCGGACTGAGGCACGCCGCGCGCTACATGGCAATGCCGGGCTACAACAGTTGCTTGCAAGGTCATTGCATTCCTGTGCGCTGTTGTCTGCCAGCCTAGCACTAGACAGTAGACACATGGATGTGTGGTATGGTACCTAGATCCTCGTATTTTCCGCCCGAGAGTTTTGTGCTTGCGAAACAAAGGATGTAAGTATGTGGACCTAGATCCTCGGTTTCTCCGCCCGAAAGTTGTAGGCTGGCGAGACAAAGTATCTAGGCATGCACTCCAGCTGCATCGATCGCTGCTTCACTGCGAGGAAGTGTTCTTTATTATGAAAGACGCTCATCAAAGTTTCGTACCGTAAATTTTATTTTAAAAAATGGGGCACTCGTTTTCATTTGCAATGAAAAACTCAATTCCTTGAAACATCATACAACTCCACAGCTTACAGTATAGCTTTCAAATGATTTTTAGGTTGCTAAAAATTTTCCATCCTTCATATAAGATGAGTAGCAATTTTTGAAGGCCAAAAATGTGTAAAAATAGTCTTATATGCCGGCAAATACGGTATATAAAATGTAACAGTCTGCATTAGCTTTCGTATTACTCAAATTTATTTCGCAGTACCTAATCATCTACTTCAAATTACACTGTAATTCAAGAAGGTAATGGAGGGGGGAAATGGGAATACCATGTTTAAAATTGGGGTTTAATGTTTAGCGGTATACAAGCAAAGAACTCTGATGTAAGTAGGTACTAATGTTTTATGTACACTTTTCAAACACAATCTCGATTACACAATGTTTTGCCAGGATACTGGTTTTGTTGTGATGAACTAGTTGGCTGACTTCTGTCTTATAGAATGTAACAGTGAGATGGCATTGCTATAACTTATTTGCATTTTGAAGCACCGGGGTTCTATTTCTGGTCAGGCTGCCCTGATCTCTTCTTTTTTTTTACAGTGATTTTCCGTAATCACTCCAGGAATTTGCTTGGATGATTCCTATAGTTTACTCCCTGAGTCACTGGTAACTTCTCTAAACTTCTCACTGCTGACGTTCTATTCCCTGAAGAGTTGTTACAGATTTTGTGTTTATTCCCATGCTAACATTAACATTATAAACTGGTACATATTTGTAGCATGTTACAATTGAGGTGAATTCCAAACGGCCCAGTACCTGTTCCTTTTTAAAACTCAAAAATTAAAAATTTTGTACATTATGGCAAAGCAATAGTCAAATAACTAGGCATGTTCAGAAGGCTGTGGAGTACATATGCACCAATTGTTTGAAATATTGTCAAACGTCATCATGCATCTCGCCTGGTCTTTGGTAAAGTGTTTCTTGTAAGATTTCTTCCCATGTATGGCAGAAGAACATAATGTGAAGCATGGGAGCTTTATGGAGTACAGGTACAAATGGCAGTAGTTATTTGTTTGTATTATCAAAGAAAGTAAGTTAAGTGAACATTTGTAATTAAGGTGAATTTGATTTACCTTGCACTACAGTACAAGCATTGAAGTTGAACTTTTAACATATATTTAAGACTGCAACCAGTCTAGCAAATTAAGAATACAAAATAAATTCTTTGACTGTCTACTGTCTGGGGCCTTAGTACGTGTTAAGTGTTCAAATGCTTGTATTGTAGCACAAGTTAAATATAATTCATGCTATTATCATAAATATCACTCTTTTATACTTTGAATTAGAAACAAAATTAAAAAATAAAATAATAGTGCTGCACTGCATGTACATTAAATGGAAGGCAAAGGCAGCATCAACGAAGTTGCATTGCCATTTGTTAGGCTTGTATCTGTATTTAAGATTTTCCTTTTTGTGCGAAACAGGTGAAATAAAATATGTTTCACACCTATCAATAGAAATGCATGAAAGTACTGAGTGTATAGAGAATGTTCGGCATTTATAAATATTAATTGAAGCGGGATTGTGTTTTAAGATTCAAAATTTAATGTTCGAGAATAATGTTATTTGTGTTCCTTTTTTCCCTTGACATTATAAATAGCATGGGTAATTTTCCAAATCTATTAAATAAATATGTGTTGACAATCACCTCCAGAGTTTTGATTAAAATGACGTTTGCGAAATTGGGGAACTTTAGCTAATGCAGTAATCCCGGATCCCGACAACAGTAATATTACAGCAGTTTAAAATTCCTACAATAGGTAGCATTACAATAATAAAATATTAAAAATGCATGTAATAAAAAATACAACCAATTTTTTTGTATAATGGTGTTATGTTAGACTTGTTTACAGCTATAAAATTGTTACATTATTTTAGTTTTTCATACCAAGTCCTTACAAATTTCAAAAATTTGGTTTAAAGACATTCCTTGCAGTGACAGTCCCAAACTGAAATACTATATGACATGTCACTATTCAAATATTTGTTGTGTTAGATAACTTCTGTTTGTATGTGAATGTCTGAGTATAAAAGACATGAACAACTTGGTAATAATGCAAATTTGTAATAGAGAATTATTTGTTTAAATTTGCTTCAATTTTTACATTTTGTTCTATTTCAAACAGATGTATCCAATCTTTCAAGTTTGTTACCCTCTACACAGTACAAAGCAGTTGCTATTGTCACAAGGAAAATAATTTTTCAAAAACTTGATCTTAAACTAACCCAGCAACCAGAAAATTTCAGGCAGTTTTAAGTACTTGATGTCAATTTAGGTGAACCTATATTTTGAATATTACTACAGCTAATAGGGTGCTAACACACAGTAATAAAAAAAACTACCTGCTGATAGTGTTTGCTTTCTAGATCAAATACGATTTCTGCCTAGTACTTTTAAGCAATGCTAAATTAAAATTGACATTAATAAATACAGCTACTTTGTACCAAGGTTGTTGTGGAGTGAAAGCAATTCTGCTCCTACCATATTGTACCACTACACAGCACAAACTTCTCAGACTACATCTGCACATGTAAAATTGCCAAGTTTAATGGCAAACTGTAGGTGGAGTAGAGAGTTTGGCCAGTGTTTATGGTAGCTGTCTGCCTAAGCTGCCAAGCATGTGCAGAACTTCGGCAAATGCAAGTTTATTCGAAAATGTCTCGATGTGTGCTAGTAATGTATGCTTAGGAATAGCATTCAAAGTACGTTATACACATACGTGTAAACCCTTTTCAGGTTCTCTGTTAATATTTAAAGATTGTTTTCTCAAGGTCAAAAACTGAGAAAATGTTTTTTTTTTTAATTTTTTTTAAGCTTAGTAATATTTTGACGTGGCCAATATGGGTGTGTGGAAGGCCAGCATGTCGGGGGACCCAACACAGGTATATTTCCTGGCACGTGGTTGTCCATGACTAAATTTATTACGTAATCTAAGGACGCGTTCCCTGGAGATGAGTGTTGCCTGTGAAAGGGCGCCAGTCCGTCAATACTGCTATGTTGCCCGGGTGGACACGGGACTCTTGGTTGGTGCTCTCAGGGTCTTGGCTGCCTCCTCACACACAGGCTGATTTGGAGTAACACATGATTCACTCTGGGGAGGGTGTTAAGGCCCCCTCCACGCCTCGATGCACAAACAAATATACACTTTCAGAAACACAATGCAAAACACTCAAAATACATGCGTGGGTTGCTCCAGAAACGGCTGGGCTCCTGAAACCTACGTGAAGCGAAATTATTCACACTTGATCTGCTGAGACTCGTTTTTACACTGAAAGCACTATATATGAATGGATGTGCTGAAGCGGGCCTGATCCTAAGGCCGGTCAGTAGCCTACGTGCTGTTGAAAAACGTGTTGCTACGCGTGAACATTTAAGGGTAAGAAACTCCAGGGGGCAGCGAGTAGACTGGAGTGGATGGCAATTGCAGGGGTGAAAGTATGCAAAGGTTCTGGTGTTACAAGAAGGCTATCACAGTGTAGTGGTCGAGACATAGCGTTGAAGACCCCCGTGATGCGACACACGTGCACATCCTACGCCTACCAAGCTCTACTGACGAGACAATGGCGACAAACAATAAATTTGTTTCAATCAGACAATGAATTACACAATTTGTTGTTTACTGCTGCTGAAGTCTTTTACTTAAATTGAAAAAATATGTCTATGAAAATTTTTCTGTCTTTGTAATTGTCTAATTACACAGTTGTGAACACTTGGTGATGTGACCAATTATGTGTTGAGGCTGCACTTGGGTTAACTAAATCTAGATATTCACTTATGTACTAAATAGTCCATTTGGACACATTGCCCCCTTTTAGAAATTGCACAATTTGTGCACTGAAAAACTACTTGATCGCATGTGGTTTGTGCGCGTCTGGTTGGTGGCCACGTAACACTGAACCTGGTTATTCTGAAAACACTATGCTGCACTGCTCTGCCCTGTCCTGCCTGGGTGTCTGGTTGCACTGCACTGTACCTGGCACTACACTGTTGTTTCGAGGGTGTGACAACAGGGCTGTATGCCCGGCAGCAGGCGAGCCACGTCAATTTGTTACAGAATATGTAAAAAATCATAGGTGGGAACAACACGCCTGTATCTCAAATATACAAGGGTCGTCATTGAATATCTCGTATAGGAATGTGTGTGAGAAGACTGTACGAGTTCCTCCACACTTGGACACGAACATGCAGAATATGTTCACCCAAGTGGTCACCTTGACACTAATGCCTTGAAATTTAGTGTGTTACGTATGCGATG
Source organism: Medauroidea extradentata (assembly GCA_003012365.1). Taxonomy (NCBI): domain Eukaryota; kingdom Metazoa; phylum Arthropoda; class Insecta; order Phasmatodea; family Phasmatidae; genus Medauroidea; species Medauroidea extradentata. Next base: position 29,257 of record PNEQ01027356.1, read on the forward strand.
GTAAGTAAATCAGTGATGGAGGGCTAAAACTAGGGAAATGGAATTATTCCTAGAAAATTCACGGCTAATAATGGTTAAGGCCCCCGCCTGGTGGCCATATGTATAGTGTTAGTGAGGCACGGTGCCAAGGGCGATGTTGACCGGCTCGTCTGGCGCGGTATCGCCTCTACCCCAAGACACTGAATCTACGTGCAGTGGTATCGTAAGACACTCGCATGACTGACACTTTCAGTGGTGACCCCATCGTTTTATTGGTGGAAAGTTTTAAGTAAAGTCCAATATACCTCTCTATTGTAGTTTCACAAGAATTCCTTCAGTAGTTGTTTAGATATAATAGTGTTGCATGCTGTGTTTCTGAGGGCAGGCTGGATGGGGCCTGTGTCGAAACACCTTGACGGCTGGCCTATGACTCAAAGCCCGGGTTTCTCATTGTAGGAATCCCGCCGAAACTACGTCATAGATACCTGTCCCAACTGCGTTTTTGCCCTGCGAAGTGGCCTACGTGACTCAAACCACATCCGAAACATGATGAAATGTCTATGTTTAGACCCATGTAACTCGGGAAACCCCTGGAGTTTGGCCGGAGTATAAAAGCGTAGAATCGGCACATTTGGGGAGAGTTCGCTATTGGTCGTGCTAGAGGAAGGTGCTATGGTTGTGGAGATAGACTGGTGAAGACATCTTGGTGACGTCAGAGTCTACTGTGAGGCGGCAGGCGGATACCTTCAGAGCAGTGTTGGACGAACCAAGAGGACTGCTGCGGCGGGCTGACAAGCGAAGAGGAGGTGCGCGACGGGAGTCGAACCGAAGACCTCAAGAGTGAAGACAGCGGTGCACTCGGGGTGCTGCGCAGCACACGGCGAGTCATCACCACGGCGGACTATTAAGGTTGTACACCGTCACTACTTGAAAGACTGTTGATTGGATATATGACTGAATTTTATTGTGAATTGTTCTGTTTTAATTAATTGATGGTAGACATTTTTCATACTTTAATTATCAAAGTTAATTAACGTGTAGCTGTGACACAGTAGTAATTGTATGCATAACTAATATTGTGTTGTGAGAGTCATAGTTGATTACTGTTTTGTGTATTTCGTAGTTTTGTGAGCTATTAAATCCAGTACTTAATTTAACGCTTTTATTTCTAATTATAAGACGTCTATCCCAAAAGAACTCATGGGAATTGCCCTCATATAAAGTTTATGTCTCAAACTTGTAACAATAGATTGAAAAAGCCGTTTCCAGTCATTTTTGAGGTGCTCTGAAAAGGTCTTTCTTATTAACGTGGTGTTTTAAAACTACCATTCCGAGGTCATTTGAAGTGTTTGTTCTTTTCGTAAATCCACATATTAGAAACACGTTTACTAGTTTCATAGATAAAAGTGTTCTGCTAGCATACTGCAACGCTGGTTACAAGGCAGGCAGGCGGGCGCCTTAAGTCTTGTCATTTTTATTAGTGAAAAGAATCGGGAGCTAGCCGGTAATTGAACCCGATTCATGTTGTGGAAGAGGAGTAGTTTGATCTCTACGTCACCGTTGATCCAAAATAAAGGTACAGAAAAGAATATCTAACCCCCAAATACCTTTGAAGAATAAACAATATTTTACAGGCCCATGCTAACTAGTTTGGTGATTGGGAAAAAGGGAGGGGAGGGTGAGTTACTATTCTTCGTTCACTCTTAGTTGAGTTTTAGGATAAACAAAGCAAATTATAAACAAACATGTTCATTGGCTGCCGACCGCCATGCACTGTGATCTTGCATATGAAATAGATCTTTGTTATCTGTCGTGTACATATAAATTTACCACTCCATCACTTAATGAGAGAGTTTTATTAACAAATATACAAAATATGCAGACGTTACAAACACAATCTACGACGCTATATGTTTATTACTTTAAGTATGGTTAGCGGACGACACGTCCGTACAGTTGGTTCACGAGTTGTTTAACGACTGACGCACTGCTAAACGTACGAGTTTCTTGGTACACTTGCCAGTATTTAGAGACGTACGATACTCTGAAGATACCAACAGTTTAGTTCAGATCAGTAATAATTACCACAGTAAAAATAAGTCAGAAATATCACAATCAGATATAATGTTTTATTTTTTCAAAGTATTTTTGGACGTTAACGCGTCAATGTTGTGGTTACTGCGAATGATTTCTTTTGTTCGTGCATTTTCCGTTCCAGTTCGTCCGATCCACGGCCGCGTGCGGTCCGATCCATAGTTCCTTGTTCTATTTTGTTCCGTCCTTGCGTCGGTTTATATTTACGTCGCTTGCAGATAAGGTTATGTGATGCTGGACGTGAACAGTGAAAATGTCTTGCATGGTTTTCGAAACGTGGATATATGTCTTCATTAATGAACAAACTGTGGTGATATTTATAAGGCAAGAATAAAAATCTCGCATAGCAATCTTTTATGAATTAAGAGGAGGCAAATAAATAAAATAAAAAAAATGTATTAAAAAACAATATGTGTCGTGAATTATCGACAGATTGTTTGGTGATTTATAAAATATAATTTTTCCAAAACGAAGTACAAAATAATCCTGGAGGACTTTACAGTAAGTTTAATCACTCATCTTGTTGACAACTTTTTTTCTGCATGTTGCACCAAATTTTCGTTACGTTAATACCAAAATATTTGAATACAATCGTTAGTCATGACTTGACAATTACTATTAAATTTTGAAATATACAGTAGGCCTAAATACACATGATGTCAATATTTTTATCAAGTTTTTGTGTAATTTTTGTTTCCCTATGTCGATAACGCGTACGAAATTTTCACGCAATATTGTTTTAATATATACGGCGTTGTTGTTTCCTATGATGCCGACTGTACACACTTGTCGGTTGGAAGTAGTACGTTGGCGCGACGCACAAATTGAGCCAATTAGAAGCTAGCGAAGTGCAATGATATTACTTTATTTGTTTACTTCAGAACTCAACTTAGAGTGAAGTAGAATTACTCACGGTCTAAGAGGAAGAGATATTGACACTGTGTATGCTCTCCAGCAAGAGAAAGTGACCCATTCATATCGCCGAGCGCTAGTAGTCATTTGGTGGAAGATTTGTCTTGCTTACATCTCGCGTTTTAACATTTTTGCAATTATTTATATGAAATAATGTTAATAAGGTAAGCTGATATAGTACATACATGTTCCGTGTCCATAAATGCATTGGCATGTGTGGAACTGTTTATAAAAGTAGTCTGAAGAAATATATTTTGCATTATTGTTTAAGCGAACACATTCGAACCAAAACTATATTTCGTGCCCTACAAAATTTTAGAATCGTTGCAATGTGCATCTACGTGTAAAAGATTGAAAAATTAAATTTTATTGTTGTAAAAAATGTTGTAAAAATACATTCCCATTTTTTTCCTTCCATATAATACTCGCAAATCCAGTAACAACTTCATATTTTTAGGTAAGCCAAATACAAAAACAAGACAAATCTTCCACCAAACTACTACTAGCGCTCGGCGACAAGAAAGGAGTCACATTTTATTCCACAGTGTCAAGACCTCTACCTTCATAGACCGTGACCTTACTCGAGGCAAAAAAAAAAAAAAAAAAAAGAAAAGGTAGAAACAGCCATGCGCGGCAAGTATTTTTTCTTGTATAACTATTAAAAATGTTTCTAATGCGATTATCTATGAAAAGAAGAGACCCTTCACAGTGTGTCCCTATGGTTTAAAAAAATGCCGCCCGCTTCTTAAAAAACATTATTCCTAAGCTCCTCAAAAGTGCTACAAATGGCTTTTTCACGTTGCTGTAGATGAGAAAATATTGATCGTAATAGTAGAACTAAGCCGTAGAATCCAGCATTGGACATTGCCACAAACATTTCACAAATAAAACAACAGGGTCATCGCTGGAAGTCCCATTGGAAAACACATTCTACGAAAACACTGCACGCTTAGTTTAGTAGTCTGCACATAGAGGCGATTAGGTGTTAGACTGACGTGTTATGTTCGACTTATCGCCTTCCCCGTTTCCGTGTCTCAAACGTACGGAGAAAGCTACCGTTTGGTAAAATTTCTCCGTAACTTTGTTATAACTGGTTTTACCGAAGTACTCGGATTTTGTCGAGATAAAATACAAAATTATGGTAGCTAATTAATTAATTAACGAAATTTCCTTTTTATTTGTGAATTATTTAAACTTTCTATACAGTTTGGAAAAAGTACATTACATAGGAAAACTAATCTGTAACAAAGTTACAGAGCAATTTTACGATATAAGCTCTTTGTCTGGGTTTTAAAAACAATTGTTTCGATAGCCGAGAAACTCGGGGGCCCATGCCAAGATTAGCAATAATGCACTGAACGCCATTTGAGTTATTTACATCTGTTGGGCTCAGTAAACTTTTGCGATATCGTTTTCCTGCTGTGAGGAAAGGGAAATTTTACTACAGGAATAAAAAGCGGGAGACATGTTTGTAGGTGTTTGAAATATTTTTGGCCACGAAAATACTTATTTGAAGGCCTTGGTGGAAGAAGGGGGCATGTCGCGTTTGTTAACTTCTCTTAAACCTACAATTATAAATGATTCAAAAAGAAAATTATCCAGTTCATTTCAACTACTCAAAACTTGTAACATATACGTATCATGTGCGTGCAAATCATTAAGAAGCATTTAAGTTAAACTTTTATTCCTTATTTTTCAGAAGTATACAAATATGACATGCCTCCTTCCAGCAAAGCCTTCATTTGTTCACAGTTTTACAGGTTATTAAAAAATGCCCTAAACGATCCTGTAACAAATTGGGCCGCACCGGTATGAACAAAAGAATCACTGGGGGCGTATGTGTGTTCAACATGTCAATGCCGGAACTAGAGAGGGGCATGAGGGGGAATTTGACCCGAGCGGCAAATAAAATGGGCGCAGGCTTATAAAGTTCATTTGTATGTCAACGCCTGTAAATTAACTCGAAATGAGTTCGATTTCACGGCATAATTTTGGAATACAGATTTTTCATGTTGTAAAAATTAAATTTCTTAATTACTAAAACTAAATTAGTATTACAACAGTTTTAACTACTTTAACCCAATATTTTACCGTGAGATGTTTAAAATGTTTGTTGCAATGGGAGTTTACAATTGGAATTTATTGGTTTTTGGACATACGCCATTGCTCATGTTTTGTTGACCAAACTTGTTTGGTCAATTTTACCTGTCTTACTGTACAATTCGGGGGCAAAAAAGGGAAGCTAATTTTTGCCCTCTTACAAAATGGTCTGGATCCAGTACTACAGCAGGTACTTAGCTCCAGGTAATTAAATTTGACATGTAAATCTCTATCCTAGTTTCCGAGTGGAACTGGAGTAGGCATCTGCGACTATTCGTTACCGCCTAGTTGCTCGGCCACGTGCGTAGCGCAAGTGGGATCGTGTGTTGCCTATCGCCACAGGGGCGCGTCAGAAATTAGCAAGTATTTTATTGGATCTATTTCCCCTTTAATTTTATCATTCTGAATAATTGTGTGGTGTTTTAAAGTTACTGACGAAAATATGTCAAATACTCCTACTTGACTTTTTTTTTACCGTCTTGTACTAATATTTATTTACATCCTCCTTTCCTCTCCAGTGCATACTCGATTGGAGTTGGTATCAATACACATAATATAATACAAATAATCTTACAAGCTTTGTTTCATACACAGTCAGAATATACACACACACCCTTATATGTACATAATATATGACTCATTTAATGATCATACACTGCATTTATCCATATAGTTTATAACATATGTATACGCATACGGTTAGGCCTACACATATATTGCTAATAGTACAATAGGGTCCTTATACACCTTGGTTTACGAACCGCATATTTGACAGATAACCGTTTACGCTTTATGTTCACTACTTTTTACACGTTAGTTTTTTTAATGCCGCTTAGTTTCCATTAGGAAACACTTCATGGAGTTTGATGATGACGGCTGTTTCCCTGAAAGCTGTTTAAAGTTGTGGAAGGTGTCGGGTGATGGAAGCCACACGTCCTCCGATGTGATTCTGCTGTGGTTCTCTGTCTTCCACAGTGTGAGTTTGAGGGGACAACACAACACCCAGTACTGAACCCAGAGAGGCAACGGTAAATATTGACCTCCCTGACCGGGGATCGAATCCGGGACCCTTGGCCCATCAGTCAGGAACTTTAATCACTGAGCCAAGCGGTTGGACTCAGGGAGTTTAGGGCATAAATTATGGTGAGTGTTATTGCCTGTTTAGTGTAGAATCATATTTACTCCTATTATTATCGCAAAAATACCATGGTTTAGCCATTTACACTCTAAAAAATAATTTTAGAGGATAGGTACGTAACTAACTGAAGGTTCCTCACGTAAATAAAATGTTTTAAACATTATACGTAACAAGATCTCGTTGAGAAACTTTTCCACATTTATCCTTCGTTTGTAGTTGGACAAAATAATTTAGATACGTTCTCGAAAACGTTTAAAAATGATAACAATTAAAAAAAAAACAAGGGTCGCATTATGTCCCACCATGTCTAGGACGAAACTGGTTGTTACAAAGGAGAAGATCCATAGACAAACATCTGAAGATCTATAATACACAGTGTAGTGGAATCTCACCGGCAGGTCTTTCAACTTACGAAATTAATCTCTCCCTAGATATATATCATTCATGCTGACTTAACATGCAAACAAAGAAACTCTATTAGTTTACTGTAAAAATGTGTTCTTTAATTATTAATTGTCTGTAAAACATATGCACCACAGCAAATTAATACGATCATATTTAAACAAGTTATCAACTTTCCTTCAGCAAATATAATCTATTCTTACAGGTCTTCAAATAACGTCTAGATTCGACGTGTACACTGTATCAGAACTCGCATTTCATGTTACATTTATGATAAATGTTATATATATGATGAATGCAACCAACGTGTATTTCATTGTTCGTTACTTTATATAGGTTCCATCGGTTAAACTCAGCAATCTTTGCATGTATTACATTGCTTATAAGTTCCCGACTATTAATTTTATTATTTTAATTATGAGTTACCCCCAACAACACGAAATTGGTAGAATAAATTCAGTGAACGTTAGTAAAAATAGTTAAATTTCTCATCTGAAAATTATGTTGCATTATTTTTATTATTTAGGGTTAAAATAATACAACACCTAGCTAAATAGGCTACTGTATTGTGGCTTTGATAAAATTAGAATTTAACTTTGTTTGAATCCTGTTATCTATAGTAGGTACTCGAATTCATAAGAACAAAGACACGCACACAGCCTACATAAACGGAAATGAGGAGATATCTCATACAACCTACAAATATAAGTGTAGAGTCACGACTCAAAGTGTCACAGGAAAATTAATACTAGAAAAAATATTGCACGCCAATTAGTAAGTCACGTGTAGCAAAGCCAACCTGATCACTCGCCGGTTTTCGCGCCTCAAGTGTGGGAATTTACATTGGCTACATAAGCCTCTTAACAGCTATTTCTTGAGAGATGTCGAAACGAGGTGGAAATGAAGCAGTGGCGGAATGCATGAGGAAGAGAATGAATCTTCAGAAAACACGCTGGCTAGCAGTTAACACGCAGCGTGGCCGTAAGTCAACAGCCAATCGCGAAATTGGCACAAACTTACAATTTTCTGAACTATAGCTTGTGCCCAAAACAAAACACGAATTTATTTACAACGTCCCTAATCATCAATAACCCAGCCGAACAGTCATTAGCATTTAGAAAATATCCAAACAGTTACTTTTTCCACCAGAGGCCTACGAATCATGGTTCCCTG
>PNEQ01027356.1:37154-71518 GCA_003012365.1 Medauroidea extradentata
GCCCTGGAGGAACATCCCGATCGTAAATAAACCCCAGAGGGGGCTGGGTGTGTGTGGGGGGCGGTAACTTAAACGCGAGATGTGTAGCTGGGAGGCCCGCAACACCTTCGCGCTTGCGAGACCCGCGCCGGCGTTGGGGAACATTTCTCCCTCACTTCTATCCGCCCGCTCCTGAAGATACTGCTTCTACCCCGCAGTGGTTCGCAATTTATCATCTCCTGACGTGCACGCGCTGCTGGGTTACGTGGTTCGCTCGCCGCTAGGCGAACACTTTCGACAGCCGCGCTTGTGCTTGCTTTTATTACTATTTATTTTTCTCGTTCGTAGCGACAGGTAATTTTCGCGGGTACAACGACTTGTAGTCAGCTGTATGTTCATTGGCTGATACGCTAGCTAGCAGCAAGAATTAAGATTCCACTATACACCTGATATATATTTTTTTATTTTGTTTTAAAGCCGTAATATTTGTTTTAGAGTACAAATCAAAAACGGTTGTTTGAAGAACGAATTAAAAATATGTGATCCTTCACGTTTCTGCCCTAAATTTTCATTACTTGGTAAATGCAATTTGTAAACAGTGATAGAAAAAAATTAGTATCCACTTTTTTCCATCGCTGTTTACAAATTGCATTTAACGCATAATATTTAGTGCAAATGTGTTAAAGAACACTTATACAAAATTGATTCTTCAAACAAACATTTTTGATTTATTCCCTAAAACAAATATTACGGCTTTAAAACAAAGAATTTGAACATACGGAGTATAGTGGAATCTTAAGGCAATACTCTTCACATTCTGCTGTTATTGCAACAATTAATTTTTAAGCTTAAACGAGAGCAGGTATCTAAAATCTGTCTAGCAGCTTTGTTTTAAATGTTTTTTTCCGTAATACCTCATTTTTTCAGAGCACGAAATTCTACGATTTCGACTAAAAATTCATCTAACCTGAATTTTGTTGGTTACATATTTACATGTAGATAAAACAATATTATTTACTGCCTTGAAAAAAAAATCAGCCAACATGGAGAAAACGATTTTAAAGAAATCTACCAGACCGATTTTTTACATTTGCGCTCGTTTAGGCGTAAAAAAACTAATATCGTTAAAAAGTAGAAATTAGAGAGTATGGCCTTGATTCAAACAAGGTAACACAAGATTCGCTCCCTAATGTTATTGCAGGTTCGTTAGGCCTATCATTTCGGATTATTTCAAGGCGTGTCGGTTAAATTTGTCATCCAATACTTACGGAAGGGAAGAATTCCCGAGTTAAATGACTGACGTGCTAGAATCCACTGTCCTATGCATATTCAAGCCGAGTCTATTCGTTCATTGTCTGTAGTTCCAGTGAATAACAGATAATGGACAAATGGTCGCAGTTCGAGTATACACATGGCAGATCAAATAGTAGGGACAGGAATTTTTGGTGAAACGACTTTTGCCCCACTTAGTCTGCGGTCGGGGCTTATGTATGTACCCTACCAATAAGGAAATAAGCTCAAGAATATGTTTTTTTTCTTTTAATTCTTACTTGGCTGGAAATTATCTCTCTAGAAATTCAGGCTTCTACTCAGTGGCACTGCTGAAATATTTCTGCCCAAACTAGACGTCACTAACTTAAATGTATCTCGTCAGCTCTATTTTGCTTACTGGCCCCGTGCTTTGATGAATATATTTTATTATTTGACTAGGAGCAGGCCTCGTAGCGTAGTCGGTTAGGACCCGGGGTACTTGCAAGAGGTCCTGGGTTAGAATCTCGGCTCGATGTTAAAGGGCCGTAAAACCCTCTCACCACAATCCATTATGGCGGCCAGGGAAACTTCGGCGACCGCCAGGAGAGTGATCTAGGTGCCGGGTGAATTTTACGTAAACCCCTGATTTGGGCCCGGCGGCCAACACGAGTTTATCAACTTTTTGAACCGCTATATCTCAAAAATGATAATTCTTAGGAAATAAAAGTGTAAGAACAATTTCTATAGGTAACTGAACGTCTACAATTTTAGTGTGACATATTTTTATGATAAAACTTACAACTTGGCTGAAAAATGCAAAAAAAAAAAAAAAAATGCTAACTTTGACCTTGAATAAAATTTTTTGCAGATGTGGGATCGATGGGGACTTTTCACATTCAATTTATAATGTCGTTCTGAACATTCGTACATATTTTCAGCTCTATGCTAATTACTGTAATTTTACCCTATTTTTGAGCTAACCTGTACATATTATGCAATAAATATATGGAAATTGCTACCAATATGAAATTATGGGCACAATTTACGAAATACACAAAAGTCGAACCAACTTTGTCTGCAGTATATGTACACTAAGTTTGATAAAATTCAGAAAAATATTTTCTAACATACGTACTGATATGCTAAAAATATGAAAATGGCCACCATTTTAAAAATATGAACACGTAATGAACGAAATACACAAAAGTCAAGTAAGCTGTGTATGTAGTATGTTTGTACCAAATTTGATGGAATTCTGGAAAAAAAATGGTAAGATACGATAAAAATATAAGTATGATCGCCATTTTGGAAATATTAACACAGGATAAACGAAACACACAAAAATAAAGTAAGATTTGTGTGCAGTATACGCGTACCAAGTTTGGTAAATTCTGAAAAATATTTCCTAAGAAATGAAATACTACGCTAAAAATAAATAAATGGCCACCTTTTTGACTGCACTTAGAAATGTTTTATTGGCCACAACGAAATGATTGCTGTAGTGAAGACAAATTTTGTTTATAAAAATAAGTATCTTTCCTACAAATATTTTTTTTTCTTTAAAGTATACAACAATGGTAACGAAAGTTATGTAACTATAACTGGTTTAAGTGTAATTTTATTGGTAAAGTTAGCTGTAGTTGTACTAAGAAAAGCTTAGTGTTGAAAAAAATTACTATCTCTGCTACACAGAACAAGAAAATGTTGCCAAATATAACTTCCAATTTAAATTTTTTTTAGAAAGAACACCAAACATATATGTTTAAATTGTTATCTCTGAAGGCCAAAGCAAGGATTCTAAACTGCAAAGTAAACAGACCCATAGAAGTGTGATTCTTTGCTAAAAGGAAACGTTTTTACTGTTTAAATATGCAAATAAAATACTTCAATATGACGGAATAAACGAACGGCTATCCAAATCGACCACCGTAAATCCACTTGAGACGGCATTGTACAGAGTCTACACGCCCAGACAATCTGTTCGCATTATGTGAAATATATTTATACCGTATAACCTCTTTACGCCAACCCTGTTAACGATCGTCCTATTGGCTAAAATTTAGTGACGAGAAGGGAGAGAATGAATTAATGGGGAAAAGTTCAACAAACTACAGGTCCACAGGATGTTATTACGTTGCTAGGCAACGATGATGATGTGTTACGTACTTCGGGCACAAAAAGCCTTGATTTGAAAAGAAGTTTGTTTTACTATATTATTGATGTTTATTAAATTCTGTGGAAAGTAATTACGCCTTAGTTATGGTAAGGTTAATTTTACTACAGGTTAGAAAATATAAATGTTAAAAGTTTGTCACCGGGAAAATGTCTGCCGCTTGAGCGCTGCTATCGGTAATGTGTTCAAACTGACCAATCACAGAGCTTTCCTGAATTTTAAGTTACATTAAGTTGATAATTTAAAACATGAAATTGGTTAATTTTCACTTTAAAATTATATTTAGTGGCTTGTGTCATTTCCAAGCCTATTTAAATTTAATTTTACGATAGTTTCTTATTTTTCTGGTCCCTTAGCGATAGCAGCGAAACTAGTGGCAGAAAATTTCCCTGTGCCAAGCTCTCCCATAAGAAAACACACTATCTTTCTAACCTGTAGTAGAATTAATCTTAGTCATGGTTAGAGGCACTGGAATATCGCGGTAAAAGTTGACTATTTGTTAGACTCCAACGTCATGTGTTTAACATTGAAGGATTTGTACCCATACTGGCTATCGTTTATTTGAAGCAATGTTTCTCGCTTGGCCCGGCTAGAGCTCTACAACTTTAACACAGAATGTGCATGATTTATGACAAAAAGTTAACACTTATCACAAACAGTAGGCTAGTGATACTACAGTTTATTGGAGACTACGTTGACTTTAAACATTTTAATCAAGTTTCAGTGTCTTTAGCCATGGTATCACGGCACGCTGGAAATGTTAACGTGAACATATTTAGGCAGCCATATTTAAAATACGTTCAGTTAAATGGCTCCCAAAATAAACCTGTTCGTGCAGTTACATGGCAAACAATATTCATCGTGCTCGCAATCGAGAGCATTACGTTCGCACGAGATCGTATTTAAAATAAATTTACTTTGTGTCTTCGGATACCGTAAGTGGTGGTAAATTCAGACACAAGGGTTCACTTCGGAACAATTTAAAGCCAATTTTAATATTCTATAGTTGTCAACAGTGAGTAAATATTATTGTATTTGAAACACCGAACAATGTAATTTTACCTTTTTTGAAATTTGCCAAAAAATTAACTACATTTTCATTATGTCTAATTTTTTTTAAAAGTACAAAGAAATAAAATTTTGTATTTTTTAATATTTTAGCATGTTGCCCGTAGTAAATAATTTCAGTATTAATTATTTCATTCGAGTAAGTAGCTTGGGTTTTGTTAATCCTATGTCCCCGTAACTTGCAAGTTCTTACTTTGTCATGTCGCTATAGGAAGACTATGAGAGCTAAAGAAATTTACAATCGGAAAATTAAGTCACAGGTAACGTCTATAAAACGAACCCAGCCGTACAAATACAAAACTATGAATTTTAGCCGCGTGAACACCCTTAAGGCTCGGCATTAGTCGCATTATTGTATTATTTTGTTTTTCGCTTGTACGAAAATCTGAGAAGAAAAATGTGAGAATTGCTGTTATAGAGTGGATTCTAATTACCTGGCACTACAGTACAGGCATCACAGTTGACTCTTTAACGTGCATTTAGGCCGCAATCAGTACAGAAATGTTTTTATAATCTTAATTTGCTTCACCGATACCAGCCACAATTTCGTTAAAACTCAACTGCTATGCCTGTATTATAGAGCAACAGAAATAGAATTCACGTATGATAGTACACTTCACATTTTTTCTCAGAATTTAATAAAGGAAAAAAAATGTATGTCTGATGATAAAATATTATAGACCTATAGTGTTTCAGGCGCACCTATGCAACCCCCATTAACATATTTATTAACCACGGCTATTTTTACTAGGCTTATAGTAACAAACGTATTACGCATATCGAAATTGTATTTAGCTTTTTATTAAAGATATATCCATTATTGTTTTCTCTATATTCTGTGCAATGAAGTATAACAAACGGTTACATTTTGAACGCGATACAAAAACGTTCTGTAAAATTTGTATTCAACCATTCGTTACACTTGACTTCGGACAACGCAACTAAACCAAGAACGACCCTGTCTGTAATAAAGTGCAGTATACTTTTGATAAGTGTGATACTCTTACTGATGTAGCGATAGTATGATTAGCCTTGACTTAAGTGGGATTAATGTGGGTTGCATACATGCGCCTGAAACACTGTATCTACTGGTATTGCTATACTTAAGTTTTGTAAAGTTTAAACGAGAGCTCATATTACAAATATGTTTGGTTGTTTTTTTAAATGGTTTATGCTATGATATTCTCCGTTCACTCTTAGTTGAGTTTTAGGATAAACAAAGCAAATTATAAACAAACATGTTCATTGGCTGCCGACCGCCATGCACTGTGATCTTGCATAAGAAATAGATCTTTGTTATCTGTCGTGTACATATAAATTTACCACTCCATCACTTAATAAGAGAGTTTTATTAACAAATATCTAAAATATACAGACGTCACAAACACAATCTACGACGCTATATGTTTATTACTTTAAATATGGTTAGCGGACGACACGTCCGTACAGTTGGTTCACGAGTTATTTAACGACTGACGCACTGCTAAACGTACGAGTTTCTTGGTACGCTTGCCAGTATTTAGGGACGTACGATACTCTGAAGATACCAAAAGTTTAGTTCAGTAATAATTACCACAGAAAAATAAGTCAGAAATATCACAATCAGATATAATGTTTTATTTTTTAAAGTATTTTTGGACGTTAACGCGTCAATGTTGTGGTTACTGCGAATGTTTTCTTTCGCTCGTCCATTTTCCGTTCCAGTTCGTCCGATCCACGGCCGCGTGCGGTCCGATCCAAAGTTCCTTGTTCTATTTTGTTCCGTCCTTGCGTCGGTTTATATTTACGTCGCTTGCAGATTAGGTTATGTGATGCTGGACGTGAACAGTGAAAATGTCTTGCATGGTTTTCGAAACGTGGATATATGTCTTCATTACTGAACGAACTGTGGTGATGTTTATAAGGCAAAAATAAAAATATCGCATAGCAATCTTTTATGTATAAAAAAACAATATGTGTCGTGAATTATCGACAGATTGTTTGGTGATTTATAAAAGTAATTTTTCTAAAACGAAGTACAAAATAATCCAGGAGGACTTAACAGTAAGTTTAATCACTCATCTTGTTGACAACTTTTTTTCTGCATGTAGTACCAAATTTTCGTTACGTTAATACCGGAATATTTGAATACAATCGTTAGTCATTACTTGACAATAACTATTTAATTTTGAAATATACAGTAATTACACATGATGTCAATATTTTTATCAAGTTTTTGTGTAATTTTTGTTTCCCTATGTCGATAACACGTACGAAATTTTCACGCAATATAGTTTAAATATATACGGCGTTGTTGTTTCTTATGATGCCGACTGTACACACTTTTGTCGGTTGGAAATAGAACGTCGGCGCGACGCACAAATTGAGCCAATTAGAAGCTAGCGAAGTGCAATGATATTACTTTATTTGTTTACTTCAGGACTCAACTTAGAGTGAACGGAGAATAGTTAATTGTTTTTTTTTTTCAGGACAAGAAATTAATCTTTTTTTTAATAATGCCCATTTTCGTTTAATAAAGTAAGTATACGACGAATAAACGGTAGTGTTTCTTTATGGAAATATTACGTTTTACTATTAGTTGCCTTTTATTGGATGAAATCTGTACTGGGAGTAATTTAGTGTTTATAGTTTGGTGAGAGAAAATTTTTATCTTAAAATTTAAATTAGCGCAATTACTTCTTAAATACGTTTTAATTGTTCGAATATATTGTACGCAAAGCAAGATAATGTAATTAGCTACGTCCCAATTAAAATATTTTCATTTAAAGTTTGCCAAATTTTTAATCAGGAAGGAATTTAGACAAATGCATCATAATGAGAGATACGGGCTCTTAATTAAATAATCAGCTAACACCGTAGTATTTTCTGTCTTAAAAAATAGCCAATATGGTAAAAACCATTTAAAACAAAACTTCGAAACAGATTTCCGACATCATAATAATTATCGCAAAATAGTAAAACAGGAGAGCATCGCCTTAAAACTAGCGTCAACACGTCCATAATATCAGAATGAACTGAAAATGAGAGGACTTTCATTTTATAATTCCAATACAAAGCTTTATATACGATATACCTCTGTCACGCTTCTAAGGTTGGCGATTGGCTGGAACTACTTCGCGCGTCCGAGGCCTATGCGTACGGAAGTTCTAAAGGCGACCAAGGAACGCCCATCACTCCCCATCCTAGCCACTCAGCGCAAGTTACTGAACTAGTGCGTAGTTTTTCCTTCAATAGACAGTTTTGGAGGACGGTTCACCTTGACCTTATCGTTTTAGATTTGTTATTGAAGATAAAGATATCCTGCAAATATATGTATCTTTTATAAATTCCTTGCCAGAATGTTTATAACTAAAAATGACCGTTAAAAACATAAATTTTCTCACTTTTCTCTTTCGAGGAAATACTCTTTAGAGGTTAAGTGATGACATCAAGTGAGAAAACACACGTGAAACAGCCTTATAATGCTAATCATAAGCACACGTAACTCACACACGGTGAGTAATTTTTAAATAAACTTCAATTTGCCGAAGGTCTGCACACTGTTCGGCCCGTCTCCTTTAAGGGTGTGGTTCACCTCAGTTTTCAACGTCTTTTTTTATTTTTATATTTGTACCAGATTTTTTTATATTATTTTAGATATAAATTGTGACTAAAATTTTCTCTTACGAAATTTTTTCATCTCTCATAGTCCTGCGTAATAACTCGTAAACTTAAAAATTTGCATTTTACTGTTTGGTTACCGCCACTAAAACCTATAGACATATCAAACTGAAAAAATTACAGAGAATAACCATGTTGTACGCTACAACGTCTTCTATAAAAAAACTAAATATAACTTTTTTCTGATTTTTAAAAATTAATGATTTTTTAAAATTTAAATTAAAAATTTTAGCCATTATTTTTAAATATGTAGGAGACGAAGCCTACAACATGCTTATTCTCTGTAATTCTTTCAGTTGGTGTGTCTATTGGTTTTAATGGCGGTTACCAAACCGTAAAATGCAAGTTTTGACGTTTATGAGTCATTACGCAAAAACAGTGAGACATAAAAAAAAATTCATAAGAGCCAAATTTATAGTCACAATTTGTTTAACAGACAAAAATAAAAAAATTACGATAAAGACTGATGTAGACCGCGTGCACTTGAGGGCGTTCCAAGGGGAAAAAACAAAATTCAATATTTGTATGAAACATTGTTAGTTTTGTAGACGTTACCTTGGAAGTACATTTTCCTCTTACCAAAAAATTAGTTCATCCAGTTTTCTCATATTGGCATTTCAAAGTCAAAATTTGCAGGTTTTAGTTCGTACTTCTCCCCCACACCCCAAATAAAACCAACCAACTTAAATGAAACAAAATAATTTACAGTGAAAGTACATGTCTCGGGCTAGGGCTTCACGCCTATAAAAACCCATTCAAACAATGATTTTTTTATTTATGAAAATTTGCTACTTTCATATATTTTTTTAAAACACAAAACTACTTTGTATTGGGTTTTTGTATTCTTAAAACCCTAGCCAGTGACACTTACTTTCACGATGAATTATTTCGTTTCATTATGTTGATTGGTTATACTGTGTGTGTGTGGGGGGGGGGGGGAGGGAGGTATAATAACTAAAATAGGCTGACTTTGAAATGCCATTATGAGAAAATTGATTGAGCTAATATTTTTTGTAAGAGGATTATGTGCTTCCAAGTAACGTCTACAAAAACTAACACTGTTTCGTACATGTATATTAAATTATGTTTTTTTCCCTCTTGAACGCCCTTAAGGTGACCACCTTTACAAGCCACCGAGCGGCGTGCACAGCTTCGGCCGTTACAAGATTATCCGAAGACTGTTCAACACGCATGTGTGATATATTTTTAGGAACAGTATTCAAAGCTCCTTACACGTGTGTACACTGTTTTCCGGTTCACCACGCATATTATGTAGCGGCCTAAAATAGAACAAATGGGTGTTTTTAGACCCTCTTAAGGCTTCTGCCTACCTCGAGGCGCGGCGGAAGCAAGGATAGGGTTTTACATGTTAAACTAAATTCCGTGTAACTCAGTCACTCTTTGAGATATGGCTTTCGGATGGAAACCATTTTCTGCATTGAGAAGAGGGGAATACTGCTACGTAAACGAAAATGTGAAAATAATTTTATGAGTACGGGATTTCAAGTGGTAAATCGGCATGAAAACACTTACTTGATCATAGTTTTCAGGGTATTTTTATCACTTACTAAAATATTCCGTAGCAGTGTGGGCCGTATCGTACTGAACAAAAAAGTCAGTGGTGGCATATATGTAGGTTTGAAAGTGACTGAGATATTTAGGAATATAATTTAACCTGTAACCGCCTATCCTTGCTGCCGCCGGAGCTCTGAGGTAGGCAGAAGCCTTAAGTATGAAAATCTTGCCGCAGCATATTTTAAAAGGTATAGGCGTGTACAATACACATTTAATCTCAAAATTACGCCATAAAATGATAGTTACAACTGAAAATCTCATAGAGTGTGATAGTGAGTGAGTGAGAGATTTATGTCATCACTCAACATCGAGATCTTCAGCGTAGGTGAGGGGTGTGCCACGAGGTGAGGATAAAGCAGTGTCGGAATGAAAGGGCGGCGGAAACGGGAGATCCGCGAGAAAACCCACCGACCAGTGGCATCGTCCGGCACGATTCTCACATGGGAAAATCCGGGGACCGACCCCGCTGGGAATCGAACCCGGATCGTCTTGGTGGTAGGCGAATGGTCTGACCACTCGGCCACCACGGTCCCCAAAGTCTCAAAGAGGGGAGTTGTCGGGCGAGAAGACAGCACGCCAGTTCTGTGGCCTGCGTCAAGAGGCCAGGATGTGGCGTGTGCCGTCCTTACAACTTCAGCTCTTCTCAGACCCTAACGTCCAATATACACCCACCTAGACGGCCACCTTAAGAGCCTATACGTCAGTAGCTAGATGCCGCGTCTGATGTACGGATAGGCAATGTAGAGCCCGGTAATTTTCGCGAAAAGATATTTACAGCACTTTGTTTCAGTGCCTTACGTGCGCACCTGCATCTCTGCTATGTGGTCAGTGATTGGATGCCGTAACACCCAGCGTGTGGAGGTTAAACCCGCAAATCACAGACGTGTTGTTTCACAGTTATCCGTGTACTGATTGGCACAGTCAAATGAATAACGACTCTGCACTAAAACACACTGCAAATAATCATGAAGTTGAACTGCAGGTGTGCACGTAAGACACCGAAACAAAGTGGGGCAAAAATCTTTTCGCGAAAACTACCGGGCCCTAGCAATAAAGTCTAGACTGGCTTGTACGTCAACAACCGTATTGCCTATATGCGCTGAGCGCGAAAATGGCGTGCAGTGTTTCAGTCGTTGGCCTTTTCAGATAGGACTTTAAGCGGTGACTCTTCTTCTTTTATTTACAGAAAGTGCGTTGTTAAGTCCAGCGTGTGCTTCTGTATTTTTGTTTTACGATTCCAGATAGTATTTTTCACGTGACAGCAGTCCTAAAAAGCCGGTTTTTTTTTTTTTTTTTTTTTTAGCCATTTTGAGGTGTCACGGAACAGCACCTCTAAGCACGACATCTGGAAAACACAAATAGAGAAACATAGTTTTGGGTGTGTTCACTTTTCGTAGATAAATATATCGAGCACACGTTTAATAGTATGTCTTAAAAAACTTTCTCGTAACCCGCTGTAACAGTGTTCATGCACCAGCTTTATAGGGTCTCGTAAGGGTGATCGGTACCCGCTATTTTAGAATAATGGAAATTCAACGTTTAATTTTGGCCTACACATTTTATACTATGTTTTATGGTTCGACAAGGCAGAGGGAATCATTACTTACACGGTATACAGTTGGCATTATCTGACTACTATTACTTATAATAAACCTGTGATCATGCGAAGAAAAAAAATGACTTTCTTCCTCCGAAAGGTTACTAGTCAAAAACTAAGAAAATTATTGAAAGTGTGACATATTCGTAACGCGTAAGAAGATAATATCTGTGCCATGTCAGAAGGGAAATTTTAAACAAATATAATTATATGGAACTCACAGCGAAAATTGAAGAATTCTAGGATGGTAGGTAGTGATCCCCCTTAATCACGGGCACGAGAGCGTCATGTAGAAGAGCAGAAAGCAGCGTAGCGAGAAACAAGGGTTGGGGAAAATTCCCCTGTCTTCCCTAACCAAGCTCACAAACCCGTCTAGCCGCGTGCACACCGCCGGCGTGAATACCAATTTGAAGATTATCTCAGGTCCCTTGTGCCTGGTGCCGTGGTTAGGTGCGGGAAGGGGGTGGGGTTATACGAAATGAACCAGGCATCTGTTCTACCCCCATCGACCAACCCTCTCCCTCCTCTCGCCGGGAGAACAGCGGGTCGCTGTTATTGACAGAGCAGGAAGATTCAGTAACTGCGAACTACCCCGCCTTCATAGCTACCCCTCTACCCTTCTCCTGACATGAACTCACCCCTTCCTGCCCATCCTAGGGTATCGACACCCTGGAGAGAATTACAGTGCCACGGAGGGGAGGGTGGCCTCGAGAAAGTTTACATGCTGCATGACTTCATCATGCACCTTCGCCTCCTGAGGACTTCAAGGGCCCCGTCTGCCGGGGAGTTCCATGCCACATAAAACGTACGATAGGCATGCGTATCATCAAATCAAAACCTCGAATGTCATTTATATCAAGTCAACATCATAATTCAGAACAATGTATATTTTAAATGACACTATTGAAACAATATTTCTAACAACACTATGTTAAACTATAATCAGTAATAAGCTCGAGATAAAGCGAGTACTTCTGAAAGCCTAGTTGTTATTCTTTTCTTTCAGAAAATTTGTATTTTCCTACCACTTATTAATAAATCACCTTAAGTAACATTCGAAGTGTATAGAATGTACTGAACCTAACACTTAACGATAAGGACTACAGTAGGTAATATTTTTTAATTAATTATTCTAGACAAGAGTCTTGATAAGTGCTCACTTTATCATGAACGACCAATAAACAACTAAAAATTGTAAACCCAATTTTTTTTTTAAAAAAATATTTATTTTACGTAAATTTTCTTCCGCCCTCATAAAAACTTAATCGTTTTTGACGTACGAGGTTTTCAATCTCACCAGCGATATGCAGCTTTGCCGCTTTGCACCAAGCACTGAACTAGCGGAGTACACATAGTTTGCTCTAAAACGTAAGGTTATATGATATTTAGGGTATTTCATGCAAGATTAACGTTATTAGGGCAAACGCATTTAGGCTAGATATTGCCAAGACAAATGCCTTTCTATATGCTACAACGTACAATTTTATGTAATGAATTCTGAAAAACCCTTTTTCGGCTGTGTTGAAAAGCTTAGAAAAAATGATATTCCGCACTTGCATACAGTGTTTCCTTTCCTTAAATTAGTCAGTTAGGTGCACGTAGAATATGCTCGTTAAAACGCATTTATAAATACACCTGGACGCATTTGAAGCTACTTCCAAGAGCCTTTTAGAAGCTCACATAATTGGAAATATATTGCTTATCTGTGGCTAAAAAATTAAGGAACTATAAGGGCGCCATTGACTCTTGCTCATCTCAGACAGCGATGCAAGCTTTCCATAGATACTTTGAATTCTTCATTCAAGCTAAAATCAAGTTACCTTAGTTTCCCACGGAATACGCTTGCCGTAAGCTTGTTTCGGCAAGCCCGCAAACAAAAATAAAAACAAAATTTTTTTATGTTTGTATGTTTATTTAGTATTTCATCTTTGCTAATGTTCTAATGGAAGACTGAACATTTACGTTTGTGCTGGGACTCGAACTTGCACCCTTAAATTACTAGAATAACATGCTTAGCTATCGTGAACACACAAGCACATATGGAGGGGCGATTCGTGTGTAAGAGATTGAACTCTGTCGTTGCTATAAGAATAAATTTTTCCTTTATACAAGTTCGAGCAATCTTGTTGTCCTCGTTCACTTTCGCACAGCTTGTTTTGATGTTTTATTAAATTTTTCTCTTTTCTTTTTGTGCCTCCTTTGTTGATAGGTAGATAGTATTCATTTCCGAAATTAAATTATGATGTTCTTATTCTATTTTTTGCGTCTTTCTGAGTACGACAATATTTCTTTCTGGGGTTGCACGAATGTTAAATGTTGGTAACAAAAACTAATACTGACTTTTCTTTTTTTACTATTTTGTATTATTGTAGTGTTTTTCTGCATTTCGGAAGCATTCGGTCGCAAAGGCGTATGTCTAAGAGAACGGTTCAGTTTACGAAAAAAAATATCCTGTAAAGAATTATTTTTAATTACAAAAATTAAACTAAACCCAATTATTTCAAATAAATCCGACCGGATTGCGGGTTCAACTACTTGTGGTCTAGATTCCACTATCCTAACAGTATCGAAACCCAAGTGAGGAGCCAGTTTCAAGTCGCGCCAAGCAAAACGGGATTCGTTAGAAATAATCTTCAAGGGAAGGAAACGTTCGCGCAGTCAAAATAATACAGCCCCAAGTAAGAAATAGTTATTTGTAAGAAGAAGAATATACATGTTTGCGCCCCTTTTTAAAAATAATGTATAGCCTAGAATGGCGCGAAGGACCTAAGTCATAAAATTAATACATTTCACAAGAATAAGCGAAAACGTTACCACGAACACTTTTGAACTAATCATATTGTTCCCCAACCAGGAACAGTGTAACCTTTGGATACATCATGATTAACCTATAAACATTGGTGGAAGTATTATTACTATAAAAAAGGTTAAGCATGCTTTTTACAGTAATGACCATAACTAATTTTCGAAACAACCGCGATTGGCGCAGTGTCTAGAGTACTCGTCTCCCACCAAGATGATCCGTGATCGATTCCCGGCGGGGTCGGTCCCCAAATGTTCGCATGTGAAAATCGTGCCGAACGATGCCGCTGGTTGATTGGCCATCTCGGTTATCTACTGGAACCCCTCCCCCTCCCCCTTGCCAAATCCATGCGCTACGCAATACTCACATCTTGTCACCCTTCACCAAAGGTGAAGGGGTGCTTACTGACGTTAGAAACACACGCAGTAGAATTACATTCGCTCGGAAGATCTAGATGTTAAGTTCTGACCAAAATCTCTTCATCCAATCGCCACCTATTACTTTGACAGGGTAGGGTGGACTGTGTATGCATACGTTTTTTTTAAAATCTATCTTGACGCAAATTTATTCACAAAATATCTCCTATTTCTACAAATAACTGAATGAAAAATGAAACGTAAACAGGACCCCAACAGTCAAGACCACGGTCGTAGAAGAACAGGTCTGGACACTCGCCTATCTACCAATGTATTTTGCTTGACCTCCTTGTTGTTTGGCTGTAGTTCGTCAAGTTACCGACAATGTCGTACTTTTTGGCGCTGTTATTCGGGCGGTCGGACTCAAACTCCGTCCACTTATTTCCATTGTTGAATTTATAAAGTAAATAAATATTGCTGGGGCCTTTTCTTAAATTTGTGAGCAAAGAAAGTATTTCATAAATGGATAAAAAATACGTTTTGATAAATTGTTTATCTTAGCGGAAAGGAAGTGGGAGGAGTTTAGTCCGACCGTCCTAACACCAGCGCCAACAAAACACAATATTCTCGGTAACTTGGTGAACTACAGCCAAACAACAAGGGGGTCAAATATCCAGGCGAGTGTCCAGACCTGTTCTTCTACGGCCGTGGTCAAGATAAGACTGAGTTTTACTATTGGCTTGCTGTTCTCTTGGGGTTGTCCCGTATACAGAAACTCACAGGAACTTGCAGCGATATCTGGTAGTAAAGCATACCGCGGAATCACAGAGCACGATGCTCAAGCGACGCCGCGCCGGGACGAACAAATGAACATCGTCGGAATCTAGCGGAAACGAGTGGTAGGAGGAGGACAGTTGTTACGACAGTACACGAGATGAGAGGCCAGAGAGAGAGAGAGAGACCCTTGTACTTACACGCGCGGTCTGTCGCCCCAGTTTCACACTCCGGGGATGTCCGCATTACTCCGAGGGTCGCCGCCCGCCTGTCCCGCCATTCATCTTGTGTTGGATGACACTCGCAACCCTCCAACCCTCTATAACCCTCTCTCTCACTCACAAACCCCGGCCAAGGCAGCATAACGAACGTGGCGCGGCAGAACCTAACACTAGACCCGGGGGAGAAACATAAAACCAGTCACCCTCGCACTTGAAGCAGATAGATATTAAAAATAACTGAACAGACCGGAACCTTTATTCGTGTATCGCTTCTAAAGAAACCAAGTTTTCACTAATTCTCCTATTTTAATCATGTTTACCTCTCGCTACTCCTACGTTATTGTTTCGCTCTACCTGTTATGTCTTTGTTTACAAGTTCAGTTTTGAGTATTTTTTAGGCGTCCGATCTGGCCTATAACAGATTGGTGGTGGATGGCTCCCCCCAGCTTAATAGTAGTGTGTAGGTTGTTGTTGTTTTGTTGATTAATTCCCCCTTCCCCTTTATACCCGGATATGTTACAATATTATAATAGTAGCTAATAATACACATAACTATAATCATCTATTTTACTAACCGCGCAGTTAATGCACTGTCGCCTTATCTTACACTGGACCATAAAATTTTTCACCTAAACATTAAATATAAGTGAACAAAAGTGAACTATTGATAAACGACGACAAACTGAAAATAACGTGATGACTTATGTCTATATAGAAACAAAATAAGTTTAAAGACCTTACATTTACAAACCAAAAACGCTCTAAGAGAAGTAAGATGTCGTTTGTCGGTTGTTTTCTCGGGGATCTCCCGGTTCACCCACCCTTTCATTCCGGCTCTGCACCTTACTCACCTCATGTCATCCCTGACCAGTGCTGAAGGCCTTGATGTTAAGCGCTGACCAAAATCTCTCACTCTCTCTCTCTATGAGAAGCTCAAAATTCACAACTTTTAAGTAAAATTTCGCTACAAAAATAAGACTGAAATTCAAGTTGCCCAAGATATTTGAGCACAGAATAAATATTAAATGTATGCTAGACGGAACTGTAAAATAAAGACAACCAGAGCTAGCAAAGCTCAGTATGAAACCGAAAATAACATAATCATTTTAAGTGTGTATGTATGAAGTAAGAATAAGTATCTGTTTAATTCATAGTTGGGAAGTAAAATACACTGAAAAACGTTCTACGCGCCACGCAGGTGATTCGGATGTCCTTTCACACGGTTTTAGAGTAGTATACATGGTTTGCCACACACACAAGATTTTACAGTCATTGGAAATGTATTGCAATGAAATTCTTTTTTCAAAACTCTCGTACCTACACTTGTTTAAACCTGAGAACGATATAGACTACTGTATTCTTGGAATGTCCTGAACTTAGGAACAGCTATCTAGGACAGTAGAACTTGAACTATTTATTCTAGAAACCGAGTAAATGTATTACCAGATCGAAGAACATTACCCTTACCATTTTGTCAGCAGATTGTCGTCCTTAACTGCGACATTAGAGTGTAGTCGAATACATAAAATATTGCTAAACTGCGACATGCGACTTGAATCGAACACCGAATTAAATGACCATGTAAATACTACGTACATGGTATTCTAACTTGAAACTGATAAAAATAAAATCGATTTTTAAGATTATTTTACATTATCTTCGCATAGTTGAATTTTTTTTATTCCGCAGAGAAGAAGTTAAGAGGGCTTGAAACACTACTAAAACATTAATTGCATTATAAATATTTCTGGAAGTCAATTGAAATAAAAAAAGGCCAATACTAGGGAAATATTCTTGTCAAATTTACGAAAATAAACTATTTTTTTAAGAGACATACATTTCTGGTGAATTATGAAAACTTCCCCATTGAAACATTTTGCTCCTAAGCTTGGAAAATTCCGTTATTTTTTCCCATACTGAATTACAAAAATAAATAAATAAATAAAAATTTAAATAAACTTCACTACCGTTATTTTCTTCCAAAGCCGTCTTAACTTTAACCCCGTTGACTACTAAAAATATTCCGATATTTTGTATTTGCACAACAATTTGTTGTTCCTTGCTTTTTCTTAGATATAAAATTTTTAGCCTTTATTTTCCACAAAGTGATGTATAAACACTACGGTTTTACTAACTGTACATCAATATCTTGAGCAAAATATATGAGAGCTTGGACCAGCTGACTTCGAACTCCGTGTGTGGTTCGCGTAATGGTTTATGCAGGAGTGGTTTGAAGTGTCGACATTTTTATTGTATGTGTTGTTTAGAAGCAAAACAGTTTCAGTTCCTAGAGTAGTTATGTATAAGTGGACGAAAATAAACTTGCAGTGGCATCCACACGCCAACAACAGTTCGCGAAGTCCTTTATCCTTCGAGCTCGTGCAGATGACGTAGGTAATTATTATACTTCCGACAAACGAGACAGCGCAGCCTCTAGAAAATGTGCAGTCGAACGCCTGTGCAAACTTGTGATTCGAACATGGCGGTGCAACGCCACATATCAACCGTCCTGTTCACCACCTCTTCCGACACGTTTGGTGTTAAAGAGGAGTCTTCGCTGGTGTCGAACTTCCACCTTTGACGCGTGGGAACAGTGTAGCGATAAGAGCCAGTGTCCCATGCTTGGCGAGAAGCATATCGCCTCTATTCGCAGCGCGCCAAACTGACGTGCAAGGTTTTCCTTGTAGTCTTTTTCCTACGGGACTAAAAGCGGTGACCGCAACATTTTATTTTTGAACAGTACGAAGTAAAGACCAACGCATGCCTCTCGCTTTGCACTTTATGAATTCAGGCAATATTTTCGGAATTACAGCAATTAAAAAAAAATTGTTTTAGTCATTTTGAGAGGCCCGAAATTTATGTTTATAACAAGAGTGCTGAATTTTTGAAAATAGAGAAGCATAATTTTAAGTGTGTGTTATGTTCGTACATAAACATAATATTAATAATTTAAGCAGTTTCGCGTAAAAAAAGAATACGCGTGACACTCTGCAACGCCGTCCATGCGCTAGTCGAGGATTCCTCTTAAAACTACGCTCTCTTGTTTCAATTTTTTTTTTTGCCTAAACGAAATAAGATATTTTAAAAAATTGGCAGTTTTGTTAAAAATAGTCTTCTCCGTGTTGGCTGTTTTTTTTTTTCAAGGCAGTAAATACTGTGCTTTTAGCTAATTATGTAATAAACTAAATTCTGGTAAACTGACTTTTTGTCTAAACCATATAACTTCTCCTTTAAAAAAAAAAAAAAAAACTATCACCCCAAAAACCATTTTAAAAAATCTGCCGAACAGATTTTTGATATATTCTCTCGTTTAAGAGTGCGTGGTACATAAATAAACGCTGAAAACATCACTTGATTTCTACGCTTTTTTCGAAGCCAATACGGATAAAATACTCGATGACAATCCTAGATAATGGTATTTGCCAACTTTATGAGTAAATATTTATCCAGAACTGCTAATTCGTTGCGCGTGATCTCTTGCACCGCAGTTAAATGCACGAGGTTCCGGCGTCAGAGATTGTGCCTCAGGAGTTCGTAATACTGGGGAAAAAAAAATTGTTTAAAACGTTGGCTAAAACTATTGTTTAGGATTGCTGTTGATTAATTTTCGCAAATTGGCTTCAACAAACCTACATTTATAGATAAATGCTTTTAGCGTTGATTTATGTACCACGCCCTCTTAAGCTTAAAAATAATTATCTCAAACAGTAAAACAAGAGAGCATATCCGTCAGTAGAATGGGGTAGGCGACCTCGTGTCATGGCCATCACGGTCGCCCGACCTCACGTCTGCCAATGTCTCCTCGTGGTACTTCACCGAGAGTAATGTACACTCTACACCCGTGTTATAGTTATAGTAGAATAACATAGGTGTCATGCACACTGGGTCGTAACTACAACCGGGGAAGAATGCATGGATCATAAGCGATTCTCAAACAAGGAAGGCATTTTTTTAAATAATATTATTATACAAGTTTTGCGTTAAAACAAATTAAGTAATTTCAAATAATTGGATTTGAAAACTTATTAAAGTCTTAAAGCAAAACATCAGCATATTGTACGTAGCCTACTTCTGACAACAAACCAAACCACTCCTGAAATCTTCAAGAGAATCTTGAAAGTAAATTCATCGGGGTTACAAAGTTTGCAATTATTAATTTTTAACACCACTTCTACAGTACTATATAAAATTAATTTTTTTCCTGGGTGATATGCAGCTGGTTTTTGTTGTATTAAAAGCTATACGCCTACCTACCAGGAGTTATTACTAGGCGTTTCCGGACAGCCATTCTCTGATAAAACTTGTCACTTATTTCGTTCAACTATCGCCTCTAGAAGTTCATTGGAGTGCTGCTGTGTGGCATTATACATATACATACACACTCTCATATATATATATATATATATATATATATATATATATATATATATATATATATATATATTAATAAATTACGACATCTCGGTTGAGGGTTTGCGACAAGGCGACATTTTTTGTCCATCGGGGCCTCCTGCTACAGACTATGTCATTTACTACCCAAAAGATGAAAGAGTGCCAATAAATATAGATAGTGTCTTGATCAACCCAATTATCTACTGAACGGAAAAAATACAGGCGGTTCGGAATAAAGTGAGCACTCAAAAAAAAAACCTGCAAAATTTATATTTTTCACCTAATTCGTATTTCCCGCACGTAACAGCTAACGTAGGAAAATGTCTAACCTCTATGGACACGCCACTTAATGGTTGCGCTTGTAAGATAAATTGTGCAGCCGGTAGTTTGGTAAAAAAATTTTTTTTAAGTATATAAAATACAAGTATGTCGATTTCAGTTGATTTAATTTCAGGATTGTTGTATTTAAGTAGAAAAATATACGGAACTATTTACAGCAATCCGTTGCCAACCATACAAGCAGTAAGGAAACTCGACTTACAAAATGTGTAGCCTTGCAGGAACGCAATACGCGATACACATCAGATTTCAAAACCTCATATATTTAATGAAAGTAAAAGGTATTCAAAAACTCTATTTTCTTTCTCAGATTGCAGATATTCTTCTTATTAAACCGCTTCTGACCGACAAAGGTGGTTCATTCGATAGGACCCGGGTTCGATCTCCTGCTACGGACATCCTTATTTCGGTTTTCCATGTTTCTCGAAATCGCTCCAGGTGAGTGCTGGGATGGTACCTTAACAAAGGCCGTGGCCGATTCCTCTCCCAGTTCCTATCATGAGTTTTGTATCATCGTGTCAAATGACTTCGCAATCGACGAGACCTTACCTTACCTTACCACATATCTTTAACCACATCCGGAAATTAATGATTTGTTTCTTCTTAATTTTGTTTATATAACAAATTTTGGCATTCAACTTCACTTTTAAGGCACGAGCGAATCTTGCTATTATAGCGTAAATTATATTTACTTGCGCTACAGTGTAATCAGGGCAATTGAACTTTAAACAATATTTAGGCCGCAATTAGTCCAGCAAATTAAGAACTTAAAAAAAATTCTGTACTGAATGTGTTAAAAATAAATTGCAATGGGGATACTCGCTATAACCGAAAATTTCACATTTTCGCACTCAGAGTTTAAAAAAAGCGAAAAAGGAAAAAAAAACAGTAATGCGACTGATGCGGAGCCATAAATCACTAAATTCACCCTTAATATTTTCGCCAACCAAAAGTTTGCACTATATAAGTTTATCTAATTTTTACGAAGTATTAGTTTGCAAAGTTTGTAACATACTTTCATTAAAACCTTATATTTCATAAACTTTTATAGCAACTAATTTATATTTATATCTACAGCAAAATTAAACTTGCTTCAACCCAGCAGAAAGTGATACGTTTTTTTATTTGTCTTTGCATCCGCCTGCGTGGGGTTTAGTGGCACAGTTCGATATTTCACAGAGAGATAACATCGCGTAAGTTTTCTAGTTAAAACATGCATATTGCGATTTAAAGTCAACTAAAGTTACTAGCGGTTCTGTGCCATTAATAATAAATATTCCTTTCTAGTGCATCTGTATTTTTGAGTTGGATAATAGTAATTTTTAACGTAAGTGTTTTGGCCTAAACAACTTTGACATGCAACGGAAAGAAACAATGTGACTGAAAATATAAATTAAACGGGGCTTTAAAAAATCATTACTTCATTGTGAACCACACCTACGTAGTACAGGGAGCATTAGAGTCCTAACAAATATTGTACAAGGACAATACAGGAAAGTCAGAAGAAAGACAGGAGACATGTTATTTAATTCCAGTTGACGCCGATATGAGCTCTGTTCCTTCTACAGTAGTACATTGCTCTACGGGTAGTTTTAGTTCCATATTTTGTTATTTATAAATTGACATATTATCATGAGTTCAGAATATAGTTATGCTCTTTTAGTTATTATTTTGAGAAGTTAAAATTAAAAATATTTTTAAACACATTCTATTACTATTAGCCTAAGAGAAATTTAGTCCGTTAATGCATAACCACCATACAAAACAGAGATATATGAATTCAAATTTTGCTAGCGTTTCCAGATCACGCCGTTGATAAAACGTCTCCCGCTCTAACAATGCTAAAAGGCTATACTTTCATATATTGTCCTTTTACGATATTTGGTCCTAACTCCCATTTAAAACAACGAGAACATTATTTTCCGCAGTGATGCCCGAAGTAAGGTTAATTCTACTACAGATTAGAAAGATCAATGTTAAAAGTTTGTCACAGGAAAAATTTCTGCCGCTTGAGCGCTGGCATCGCTAATGGATGCAAATTGACCAAACACAGAGCTTTCCTGAATTTTAAGTTACACAAAATTGATAATATAAAACGCGAAATTTTGTTCCTTTTCACTATAAATCTAAATTAAATTACTTCTGTCATCTTCAAGCCTATTTAAATTTAATTTTCCCACAGTTTCGTATTTTTTGGTTCCTCAGCGATAGCAGCAAAACTAGCGGCAGAAATTTTTCACTGTGAAAAACTCTCCCATAAGAAAACACCAACGAGCTATATAGTTAACATAGAGGGGCGGAAACGCTTCCAAAGTGAAGCCCAATTGAACGGCTGTTTTGACCCACGAAAACATGGCAAACAGCAGTGTGGCCAACATTATGTTGAAAATCAGTCATATGTTCGCATAAAATCCGTTACTTCATAGCTCCCCTATATTCCCGCTAAAAACAAAAGAAAAAATTCCAATAATTATTGTAATATATTATGCTGTAATAATGTTCAAATCAGCATAACCGTTCTCGTCTCTCGACCGGATATAAGAGTCCGCCATTTTATCTAGGGTCAAAATACCACGTTCAATTGGGCTTCACCTCAGAGCTTTGGAGATTGCTGTTTCCGCCACTTTATGTTTACTATATAGCTCGTTGGAAAACACACTTTCTTTCTAACCTGTTGTAGATCTAACCTTCCCCGATGTAGGCTGCAACTCACTCCCCGTCCTTAATGCCAACATCAGAACACGCGAGATTTAATTATGAATTCATAATTGCCATGTTCATAATATCATTATAACATTTAATTTTTCAACATACTAACTAAAACTATTTACTGATGACATGCATTAGAACGGACATGCAAATTCATTTCATTTTAATATTTATTTTTCATTGCACAATTTGTCCGTCGGTTGAAAGGAACTTCGGCGACCTTCGGTTAAGGGTATTCAAGTGCGATAAAATCATAATTTTATATTTATATTAAATAGTCTTAGTATTGTAGACGATATATGTGAGTGAAGTTTCCGCTTACGAAACAATTTTTATATCGCAAAGTTTTCTCATGACGTTGAGTCAAAGTCAAAATTGTCATGTTCTGCTACAGTGCAAACAGTGATAACCAATTGACTTACCAATGTGATATAATGCACAGTGAAATAACATTCCGTGTGCTACGAAATAAAACAAATAAAAACATCCCGTAAACTATTTTTGTATTTAAATAAATTGCTGTATTTGAAACTACTTTTCTGAAAGTTTGCGATTTTTTAAAAAATTCAAAATGTTATGCCGTGGGTTTTTAAATATTTTATTGCGTAGCTCATGGGACGTAAGTTCACAGTGAATTATTTTATTTAAATAGGTCAGTTGGTTTTCACTATCTGCGTGACAGCGTAACAAGCAAATTTTGACTTTGACGCACCGTTATGAGAAAACTATAAGAGCTAAAATTGTTTTGCAAGAGGAAACTGTGCTTGCAAACATAATTTACGAAAAAAAAAATTTCATATTAAATATAAGATTATAATTTTATCGCAGTTGAACACCCTTCAAGGACTGGTTTTCTCTACCCCAGTTACGAAGACATGTTGTAATTATGAATGTTTCGTCGACAGCGACGTTATACGAGACGGAATAAAATAAGTCTCGACTAATCAGGGGCTAGGTAGGGAATCGTCTGTGCCCTATCGCAAGGAAACACTCTAGCATTCACACCGAGTGTTTTTGGAATATCACAAAACATCTTAATGAGGATGGGCAGATTGGGAATTGAACTTGAATCTTTCCGAATACAAATTAAATACGCTAGCATTGCGCCACATTTCTAGGGCTGCAGTACTTAGAAAGTACTTACAATTGTTGAAGTTTTCGACCAAGTCAGGATTTAAATTTAGGGGCTTTGGCCCGAGTTAGTTTATTTTTTACGATAATTATTTTTTATATAATGAAGGGGAGCCGATATCATAAAATCGTTCTGTAACTTTGTTATAACTGGTTTTAACTACGTACTCTAATTTTGTCGAGACAAAATATAGCATAACGGCAGTTAATTAGTTAATAAATGAAATTTCCTTTTCATTGATAAATCTAAAATATTTATATCGTTTGTCTTGAGAATTTAAATTTCTTAGTAAAACCACGTTACTTTTGAACGATTCTTGTAATGAGGACAAGTTAGAAAGTACAGAAGTATTTCGGACATATACGCCGTTGCAGCGAACGGTGTGTCACAGAAAACCAGAGGATACACACAAACATCAGACGAGAAAAATTCTTTGTGCAATTATATATGTTAACCTATGTTTGCCAGTTCAAACCAGGTTCTTTTGCTTATGTTTGCCAGTTACAAACGAAGTCCTTTTGTTTGTTTACTTACCTGTATTCTCTGGTTTTCTGTGACACACCATTTACTGCAATGACGCATGTCCAAAACA
This sequence comes from Medauroidea extradentata, assembly GCA_003012365.1. Classification (NCBI taxonomy): domain Eukaryota; kingdom Metazoa; phylum Arthropoda; class Insecta; order Phasmatodea; family Phasmatidae; genus Medauroidea; species Medauroidea extradentata. The sequence continues at coordinate 61,776 of PNEQ01027356.1, forward strand.
CTTCTTTAGTTTCTGTAGTAAAAACCAACTTTTGCAATGAAGTTACAGATCAATTTTAAGGCTTCGGTTCTTGTCTGATGGGTTTAAAATAAAATTATCTCGAAAGCAGACAAACTAGGTCGCTTGCATTGCCACTTTATTAAAATTTGGAGAGTTATTTTTAATATTTTAGGAACCACCAACCCATTTCGTCTCAAATATGATGGATTTGCAGTTTACCATTGAATTACTGAATATTGTGTATGTCACTACTAGTCTGCCATGCCATTTTGAGATAAACATTAGATGTAAAAGACTTTTACGTGGTATGTAGGAGAGTACTTGCCCGAACACTGTCATTTAAGTGTAATGTATTACATGCACAATACATCATAACAAGTTTAGACGAAATTTGGTTTGTTTGTTTTCTAGTACGTTACAATTAGGTCAGCCACTTTATACATACAGCTACAAGTAGAAAATTAAGTTATGTTGTAAGTCGAGAAATAAAATAGTAGATTTTGTAGAAAATTTGGCAAGCAAGTAACACGGCGATAGGCCGTGTAAATTTTATTTGAACTGTGTAAAATATAAGTTTTCAAAATAGCTGTCATACTGCATTTCAGATTATTACGTAATGTATACGGAACAATGTCATTAATGTTTTACTGTTCTAGAAGTACTTATAACTAACAATTATACATGACGCATATATAAGTATTTTACTTATGGATTACTTTTATGTAACGTAATTTTGACACGGATGAAAATACTTTATAAAAAAGCTAACAACTATTGTAATGGAGGAGAGTGGGTCATAACGATATTCTAGTAAACGCAAGTAAAAACTTAATTTTAGTATGTCACAACTTTTTGTTCTAATGTCGGGTCATAATAGATTTATTTCCATCGGTGGCATTAGTTTTGCACGAATAAAATTTTACGTTGCCTAGCCCAATAAAAAGCCACGTGAACGGAAAATGACAATGCATTGGAGAGATGTTCGTTAACACATGTACCTACACTAAATCGAATTATGTGCAGCCCCAATAAAAATAAGCTAATATTTGTGTGCGTCGCTTTCAGCAGAAATAGGCAGAAATAACCGATTTTAAAACTCTTGTAGCATCCGGTTGGCAGAAAAGAAAAGTTTTGTAATTTTTTGACGGTGTAATAAAATAAATAATACACTTTAAATGTTTTTGGAATTTTATTTCTTTGACTTGTATTTCCAACTCGATTTCAGTTAAGTCACGACACCACGCGTCATAGAACAAATAAAGTTTTCATAGACTGAATAATTCCATTGTCCTAAATTTCAAACATTTTTAAAAATATTAATTCAACTCTATTAGTCCAACGTTCATAGGACCCGATTTGTGCAGTAACTACAACACTCGCTTCTAGCTACGGCGAACCGGGTTCGATTATCGACGGGATTGGATCTCGATATTTCACATGTGGAATATGCGGTGGTTATGCCGTTGACCGGCATACTTTCGTTTTTCTATAACGTTCGCCTTCCGTCTCTTCTCTTTCGAACGACAAACGACCATTGGCGCCCAGTCACAAGTCTGTATATAATTATTATTTTTACCTTCCGTTTTACTACGACGTTTGTATTCCGTCTCTTCTCAATCGTATGGCAGATGACCATTGGCGCCCAGTTAGAAGTGTGTATCTAATTATTATTTTTACCTTAAAAGATATTCTAAACTACAATCCGATTTTTGAAACAACGGGTATTTGAAGAACAAGTGTGTTGTTATAGTCATGGGAAGTAGCAAATCCCGTCAAAACAATAAACTGTCTACAAAAATAAATTAGTATTTAAATCATTAGTAAAAACTTTAAACACGACGAATATGGGATAAAATATTTTTGTCCATAAAAATTACTCCAAATTACAGTTAGAACCGCATGCGGAGTTATCTGAAAATTATCATAAATTTAGAGAGTTGTTATTGAGGAGTCTTGTTCGGATACTCGAAACAAATATAAAGCAAAGTTTGAAGGAGTTACATGGCGTGCCAGGAGCTATTTAATTAAAAAGTTGAGGAATCGACTAAAGTTCGCAAAGTTCAAAGAATATTTGAGTTAAGTCTTCCCGACTATATGCAAGTACTAACTTTTTAAGCGTCGTCGTATTTTACGGTTTATAAGAAGGATACTTTAAGGATTAAAAATTATTTCCTCCACAAATCTGAAATAACCTCATTTGCGTAATCGGACTTTTAAAAAATAAGGAGGGAAGGGGACTCCCTGCAATTTTTTTTGTTTTAATTTTTTTTTTGTATTTGTAAAAAATATGATTGGTTTTATAAACATATATTGATACTATTTTGTACAGTAATGACACTTTTCTAGCTGTCATAATTCTCGTACAATGGCAAGTCAAAGCCCAAATTTGCATAAAGCGGTTTTACACAAAAAAGGAAAACCAACTGACTTACAGAAATGAAATAATTGACAATGAAGAACATTTTCGTTGGCTACTTCAAGGTATGTACAAATACTGTATGTAATATACTTCGTATTTAAAAAAAAATTGCTGAAATAAATATACAAATTAATAATTTTCTTCATTTTTTTTTAAATACAAAATACACTCTGCTAACAGCCATGAAACAAAGCTGCATAATGAACACATAAGGAACCGAAAAAAGTTTAGGAAAAATATTTTTTTTTTACCAAAAATCAGTGCATTTAAGTATATACACATAGAGTGTGACCAGCAGAGCTATGCCGGGAAATGTGTTAAATTTGAAGCGTAAATTTTCATTAAAAAAATTTCCTGAAATTTACACCCTGTTGAAAATATGTTATTTATCCTGCTTTTTCTGGGGTACACCAAAATGCTGACAAAAGTTTCGGGAAGAGGAGACGGACAATTCAAGGGCGGTACCTACTAGGATAGTGAAGAGATGTGCAGACCTTTAACAATCCTGAATTTATTAGGAAACCGTTCCATGTGTCGTCACGCGGATAGGTTACGAAAAACATATAAGGACCCTTACCCAAGCCTATTTATTTATCACACACTACTCTCGATTCTAACAAGTACTTTTTTGAGTGCGAAAATGGCAAATCGGCACTTTACGTAGTGATTTTCACGTGAAATTATTCATTTCTAGGTGACTGCGAATAAATAAGGCCTCTAGAGCGAACCTTTACCTTTCATAGCGTACGATAAAAAGACAGTGTCGTCGCTGAATGTCGGAGCCGCGGTGGCCGAGGGGCCAGACCTCTCGCCTTCCACCAAGGCGATCCGGGTTCGATTCCCGGCTGGGTCGGTCCCCGGATTTTCACATGTGGGAATCGTGCCGGACGATGCCGTTTGTCAGTGGGTTTTCTCGGGGATCTCCCGTTTCCCCTGCCCATCCATTCCGGCGATGCTTCATACTCACATCATGTCACCCCTCACCATCGATATAGACCTCGACGTTCAGCGCTGACCAAAATATCTCACACACTCGCTGAAAGTTCCATAGTAAAAACGGTTCGGCGGGAGCCTTGCACGCTAGTTTAGCACTTGGCTCGTTGAGGCGATGCGGCGTTTGATGCGCGCTTTAATGTCGCCCATATACCGCCGTCAATTACGACTCTGCAGCGCGAAGGTAGGCGTAGCCCTAAAGTGCTTGTGCACGAGTATCTCGGTCTTAGACAGCCGATATCATAAAATTGCTCTATAACTCTGGGGCAAATTGGTTTCACTGTGCAATGTATTTTGTAGAGACAAAAAGTATAAAGAATTTGGCTAATTTATCAATGTCAGTTAACTAAATAGCTGCCATCATGCCGTATTTTGTCCCAAAAAAATCAGAGTGCTAAATACAATCCATTTATTACAAAGTTTCAAAACGATTTGACGACATCGACTCCTATTTGTGTTTTTTAAAAAATAGTTATCGTTGATAATATGGAAATTCGGGGCTAAACCCTCAACGAACTCTTTCAAAGAATTTAATATATAGTTGTGAGGCGCTAGAATTTAAATAGAGAGGAAGGAATTTTCGTGATAGCACCGCCAAGCATTAGACACCTGCTAAATAACTCGTTTGTGACAATTCGGGCATGTATCCGCCGATGTATACACTTGTAGAATTTGAGAGGTAGGGGGCGGTTGGAGTTCAAAATGAGACCTGACAGACTGGTAGACCATGTTTCAATGAAACTTCTACTACATTTGTAGAATGCTACACAGTTATTTCAGGGCTGGAAACTAGTACTACAACGTGTACCAGCTTGTTGTGTTCTGAGAATGAATGGGTTTATGATCATACGCGGTTACGTAAGTTTTGTTGGTGAAAAAAATATGCGCTGGGACGATCGACATGTCGCAAAAATAGAATCCCAGAGGAATTCAGCCAGTTACAACGGTGAGTCGTGAATTCTATATCACAAAAGGATTTTTATTTATTTACATTATTTATCAGACTAACGGTCACAAAACATACAAAAACCCGATGCAAAAAATAAATGAAAGTTTTACAAGTAAATCAGCAGACATCGCAAAAAAAAAAAAAAAAAACTAAATAATTGCAACGGCGAAAAAAAAAAAAAAATCAGGGGCCACAAAAGCTTCAGCCAAAGAAAAACGGTATTTTTTGGGAATTGAATTGGGTAAACTGACCATGTATGGTGATATACCTTAATATAGCGATAAACTACTAACTACTTTACGGGATTCACAAAATTTTGAAGGCTCTGTACACGGAGTTCACTAGCTTACCAACACATAATACAAGGTCACACTTGAAATGCTTAACACATTCCTGTTACTGAAGCTTGAAACCTTAGTATCACGACGTAGGGTACATTTACCATATATTCACGTATTCAGCGTGTGTTCTTACAGTAACAGCTCCCAGAAAGTAAATAACGTGTGCTAACGTGTGCTGCATTATTCAGTTGACGAAGCGGCACAGCACGAGAAACTTGCAGATTCTTCCGATTCAGAAAACGACCTTGCTTTCGATATTCGTTCCTCGAGATATGCCACAGTTCCAAGAAAGGCGGAAATGTTCAAGCCAGGATTTAAATGGTTCGTTACAAGAGCCAATGATTTTTTGTTTAAAATAAGTTTGCGCCAATGTGTTACAGTGCCTTACGTGAACATCGGCAGCTATGCTTCATGGTTTGTGATTGGGTGTTTTTAACTCCCAGCATCTTACTAATCACAGACGTGTGGTTCTGATCGGCACACTCAAGTGAGCAACGGTTCTGCACAAACACACTCCAATCAATAACCACGAAACACAGCTGCAGATGTGCACGTAAGGTATTAAACAAGTCGGGGCAAAATTCTTTTTGCAGAAATTCATTGGTCTCTTTTTAACACCGTAGTTTTAAAATATCGACGATCAAGGAATTGATGTTTTGCAGTAATCCCTGTCGAATTCTATGCGATATTTCGTAGGAAAAACCCGAACAGTACCAATAATAATAACTGGTCAGAATATAATATAAAGTATGTTTCAGAACAACATTGTTTCTAAGAAATAAATTTTAGTTACTCTACTAAAACTTCAACATTAAAATATTTATATTTTACTTTCGTACTGAACTATATATTTACAGAGTATAATTCACAAAACATTAATTGGAACACTTAAAACCAAAGAAATTTACTTTATGTTTAAATCCTTGTCTTAAGATACCGAATATTAATTAATTTTCCATTACACAGTTTAATTTAATCCATTTCAGCATAAATATGTCCATGATCAATTCCGAAACTTCATAAAACAATAGAAGGACGCCCATAGAAATAACTGTACGTTTTTTTTAAAGCAATTACTGTATTATCAAATGCATAATGAAGGCGGTACGCTTTACGGTTCCTTACTACCATCGTGAACAGCATTTCTAAAGAGTTGGTAGGCCAGTTTGTCACTTTCCTTCGTTCACTTTTAACTTCTACATCAGAATTTACGTTTAATAGAACCTTTCAAACAAACTTCCGGAGAAAAATTTGTCTATGACAGTACGTTGGCAGCGATTTCAGAATTAAAGTGTATGTGCTCAAGTTTGACTGAAATGGAGAATAATTTGTTTGAGGTGGATCTTGTGCGAGCGAAAAATAACACGTCCTTTTCACGGAACAAGTTAGCCTATACATCATTCTCTGTCAGTCACGTGATCTAACTGTGCATCATTCATAGAGAGGTTGTAGAAGAGAAGCGTGTATAGAAGTGTAAAGAGGAGAAATTAGTCAGCATTATAACGCTCACAAAAACAAATTTGTTCTGAAATAAATAAAGCAGGATCCATAAAATGTTGCGGGATCGCTAGGTGGCTACAGTAAATATGCTGAATTAGTTGATAGTTACTAAACCAAATTAATACATACCGTGTTTGTGATTAGTTATAATTTTTCTCTATATTCTAAGACCTTTCAACTTTTATCTATCAAAGATGAGTTTCGCTGTAAGTTCAGCGCGAGAATGGGTCTTTTCGGTGTTTCTCTTGGGATCTTACTATCGTTCATACACGCGATTTTTTAAGTTGGACACTCCTTTTGCATCCTGTAAAAGCGTGTGGCGCCGTTTAAGCTTACATATGGAGGGAGGCTCAGTCCCTCTGGGCAAGGAGGGGTGGGGGACTAAAAGGGGTCAGGCACCTCTACATTTTAATTTACTAACTATATATGTATATACGCATTCTTGTCGGAAGAAACTATCCCCTCTCGTACCTGGGGGTCCAACCGCAGCTTTAAGAATCCTATAGGTACTTAGAGACCTAACAAATTTGCATTTTTTGCCCCAATCTAGAATTGCAGCATCTGTAAGTTCGTGCCACTTTCGCAATTAGCTCGTGATTTATTAGACACTTCCTGGAAGTCGCTTAGCCAATAGTACAGAAGCAATTAAATGCAGGACCATATCACTGTGACATCGAGCAGCCAGTGAGGAGATAATGTCTGCTTGAATACACACATGTTCTTGGAGGCTAGCCTACACGCCAGTGAACACGCGGATTTTTCCTATCTCTAGTGATACTGCAGGAGCTAAAGGCCGCGGCTGAGGTACGGAAACAGGCAGGCGATAAGAGCTAGACTGGCTCGTGTGTCATTAAGGGTGCGGTCTACTGCAATTTTCATCACCATTTTTTATTTTTTATTTGTACCAGATATTTTTTTTCTTATTTTAGACACAAAATGTGACTAAATTTGGTTCTTATGAAATACTTTTATCTCTCATAGTTTTCGCGTAATGGCTTGTTAAAGTCATATTTTGCATGTTTCCGTTTTAACGACTACACTAAAACCAACTGATATACCAAACTCAAAAAAAAAAAAATCACAGTGGAAAAAGACATTACAGGCTACAATGACATGCTCATAAAATTAAAGAATAAAAATTGTTTGATTTTAAAAAAAATTCTGAAACTGAAAATAAAATTTAAAAAGTTCAATATTTTTTTTAAAACAAGTAATTTTTATTATTTAATTTTATGAGCGTGTCATTGTAGCCTGCAATGTGTTTATCCACTGTGATTTTTTTGAGTTTGATATATCAGTTGGTTTTAGTGTAGTCGTTAAAATGGAAACATGCAAAATATGACTTTAACAAGCCATTACGCGAAAACTATGAGAGATAAAAACATTTTATTAAAGTCAAATTTAGTCACATTTTGTGTCTAAAACAAGAAAAAGAATATCTGGTACAAATACAAAATAAAATAATGATGATGAAAATTGTGGTAGCCGCGCCCTTAATCGTATCGCCTTTATGTGCGGGGCGTGAAAATGGCATGTAGTGTTTTGGTTGTTGGCTTTTTCCAACGGGACTTGAAGCAGAGACCTTACATTATTTTATTTACACAAAGTAAACAGTTAAGTCCAACGCGTGCTTCAGCAACTTTGTTTTATGATTCCGATTAGTATTTTTTACGTGACAGCAGTTTGAAAAAGCCTGTTATGGCCATTTTTAGGTTCCCCAAAACCATGGTTCTAAGCATTATATGCAGAATTTAAACATTCTGAAGCGTAGTTTTGGATGTGTTTTCTTTCCGTTTATACAGACATCGGGCGCACGTTTAGTGTATGATAGCCACCATCTTAAATTTTTGTATTTTGTGTTATAACTTTTCATCTGGCTAAACTAATCTAACTTGAACTTAACTGCAAAATAGTATACATCTAGATAGCATTTTAGACACTATAAATCTTTATTTTTCGCTACTGTTGTTACAGATCGAGTTGTAGTTAGGATAGTAATAATAATAATCTGACGACAAACAAATATTTATGATGTCTAAAATTCCCGTAATATGAAATTATATTATTTAGTTAGGTTAAAGTTGCATAAATTTGCACAGCAGGAAAGTTATAACACAAAGTACAAAAAATCAAGGTGGAGAGTATTTTTTACTCTTAAGGCTCGGCATATGTCGCGATATTGAATTATTTTATTTTTTGCTCTTGTGAAATTCTGAGAAGAAAAATGTAAAATTTGTTATTACAATATCAATTCTACTTCCCTTGCGCTACAATAAAAGCATCTAAGTTGAACTTACGTATATTTAAGCCATAATCAATACAGCAATTTTTTATATTCTCAATTTGCTTTAGACTGATTGCGGATTTAAGATACGTTAAAAGTTCAACTCTGACGCTTTAATTGTAGCGCAAGGTAAATAGAATTTATATTATAATAGCGAACTTCATATTTTTCTTTTCAGAATTTCAAAAGAGCAAAAATTAAAATAATTCAATATGGCGACTGATGCCGAGCCTTAAGAGTACGTGGTAGATAAATAAACGCTGAAAACATAAATTGATTTTTACGTTTTTTTTTAAGCCAAAAAGGATAAAATACTCAATGACAATCCTAGATAATTGTATTTGCCAACTTTATGAATAAATAGCCTATATATCCTAAATTACTAATTCGTTACGCGTGATCTATTGCGCCCGCCGCAGTTAAATGCACGAGGTTCCGGCGTCAGAAATTGTGTCTCAGAAGTTCGTAACACTGGAAACAACTTTGTTTAAAACGTTGGCTAAAACTATTGTCTAAGATTGTTATTGTTTAATTTTCGCAAATTGGCTTCAAGAAACTTACAGTTACAGATTAATGCTTTTAGCGTTGAATTATGTACCGCGCCCTCTTAAGCCTAGCCAGGGGCGTCATTTGGGGCTACAGGGGGGGGGGGCAAATGCCCCCCCCCCTGGATTTGGAATTTTTGTGAATAAATATATTTTTTTTGTAGTTTGAAATGTAAATAATGCTAACTTAAGGACATAAAACTGAAGTTTTATTATTAAAGTATCTAATTTATACATGCTTAATTAATAAAAAAGATGCAACAAGGTCACTGTCGTCAGAAAACAAAATCTGCCCCCCCCCCTGGAAAAACCTGAAATGACGCCCCTGAGCCTAGCTACGAATCTGGGCAGAATACGAAGTGGGCATGGAAGTAATTCCCCTGCAGTGTTTTCAAAGCGGTGCCCTCTTGATGGTGAACGGCCTGTAGCTGCCGGCCGCCTTCACTTGGCAGGCTCCCCACAAACTCTTTCCGCGCCCTGGCTCTTTGACACGTCGGTGACCACCATCCCCGCTGTATTATCTCTCAAAATTACAACAACTACAACGACGCCATCTTGTCAACAACAACAAATTCCAGCGCGCCTGCCGGCCAGTACCCCAAAATAATACTGGGCAATAATGTCATATTATACCTCTATGCACAGTCACAACATTCCGCCCGCCTTGAACTACATCAGTTCAATGTGAATACACGTTGCAAGGCAAGGGACA
>PNEQ01027357.1:0-34266 GCA_003012365.1 Medauroidea extradentata
TGCTGTGTATGCGAGCTTCATAGCTGTCCCATCTTCGTCTCGCTCACATTCATCTCGCAGGTACAATGCGCCGCGAAGTTATGCTCACTAGCCAGTATTCATGTTAGTGTAACACAGTGATCCAACCAGCAGAGATACAGTCTCCAAGATGCTGGGCTCCTGGCTGTTGTTGTCTCTACTGTTGACTGCTGTGTATGCGGGCTTCATAGCTATCCCATCTTCGTTTCGCTCACGTGCGCCTCGCAGCTACTATGCCCCGGTAATTGCTATTCTTGACGACCCTCTATACACTTAACCAAAATTAGAGGTAATCGAACCATTTGGTGAAATTCAAGTAGTTTTTGTCAATTTTGTGAAGCCGTGTTTTTTGTTTCCATGAATAAATGCTGCCGATTTAAATGTCATTTCCATTTCATCTGAGCAGGTTTGTCCTTACTTTTAACTGATTTTCAAATAATTCTACAGATTCATATGTCATAAACAAATCGTTACGTGGAATTTTCGTGACTTACATTTCACTGATTGTAACCTCAGATTTGGATTTATAGTGTACGATTTTTAACCATGTTTTTACCATATCTGGTAATATTACTGTGATTTGGATGGTAATAAAAAGCTAGTATCAGTATCGAAGAATTACTTCATTAATTTGACCCAAATATAAATTTATTCAAACCCTTTTTTCTTCTTAAAAATTTTTTTGCACATAAACTATCAAAAATTTGGATTTAATTAAAGTAATTAAAAAATCAGTCAAAATATTTTTGGAGAGAACTGTGCTTTACCTTACAACAAGAGCAGGGATTGCTAACATACACCATCCATAATCCCAGAAGATAAGAGTTATTTCGACTCTAGCAAACACATCCAAGAACATCTGCGAGAAGATCAATATTACAGAAGAAATGAAAGACTTTTTAGGTGTCCTTCAAGTCAATGGCTACCCTTATAATGAAATAAACAACCATCCTGCGGAATTAGTAATGGTTAGTGAAAAGAAAAATGGATACTGCAATGTCTAGCGAAACGTCGGTAAGAAATATGCAACGTAGATTCCTAGACCTCCTCCTGGCTGTCGTCTACTAAGTAGGCCTACTTGTACGGTTAAATAAAAACCATTTACAGAAAATATAGACGTCGTCTTGGTTATGCATGACATCTCTGACTGCAGTCGCATGGAGGGAGGTGTGACAAAGTTACATTTGTCACGTAAACAAGAAGCGAAGTCCCTTCATCCAACGTATACTCACGTCTACAAGTTTTCCAAAACTGTATTCGCGAGTTATAAAATATTTACAGTTCTGAATTATATTTATTTCTGAAATGCATTCGTTTGCATCTTGCTTGTATAATATTTCACCATTTCATTTCTATTACTACATATCTGATATGTAGGTGATAGGGCTTTTCCTATGTATTGAAATAGATGTTATGTTTTGGAGAAAACCATGTTTCAAATGTCGTCGAAATCTAGTATTTATTGTTAAATACGTAGCATAACCATTTATTGTGGAAATTAACCTCCACATTGTCGTATATTTCGTCACTGAATTTCAGTACTGCTTGTTTGTTTTTTATCGTAAAGGGGTTTTTAGCGTATTTTCTTTGCTATCATATGCGCGAAGTAAGTTTGCAGGTTTTTAGTTATTATTTTATGATTAAACTTGGGTATTTTCCTAATGATATGTGTAGCATATACTTTAATTTTTTTATATCATTGTTAGTGCTATATTTTGCTCTTAAGAAGATCTAATGTTAGAACTGGAATGAAACATTATTATTCAATTTTTTTCTTATTTCCTTCTTTTGTCTTCTCAAGTTCACTTAATTCTTTGACTGTGTTATGTTTTCTTGGTTCTGTTATTACTATCAATGTTTCCTTTCATTCATCTTAAATTTCTTGTACATAATTTTTCTTTTCGCCTAACATTACCCTGTTGATTCGTACTTATTTTAAGTCTTCTAATTTGTGAAGCCAGTTTTTATACTGAGTTGTTTACTACATCAAAGATCCTCCTTGTGAGTCTGTTATTACATCTATGTATGTGTGCATAAAATGTTTATCTGTGTTATCTGATCGTATCCACGAGTCTGTGTGATAATATAATTATTTGGTTGGTCTCATCCATATAACATCTCTGTGTATTGCTTCAAAATTTTTCTAAGGATTTTACGTTCAATTTTTTTGTCTATGTGATGGCTGATGATCCGATTATGGTTGCTTTTGATGCATAAGTGTTTCTGGGAGTAGAACTGTACTGTAGAGTCTGAGTTTTACCTGTGTCGATGTATCTTTTGTTGAAATGCGTCAATTTGTGTTTGTACTTTATCTATAGTTTTTCTGTACTTTCTATATATGATGTCCTCTTTGATCCTCCTATCAGTGTATATTCTCCTGAATACTTAACATTTTTTTCGACTCTTCTAACATGTGTTTTTTGTGTGCATGGCTTGTACGTTGTATTGTTCTTATACATCTGTAGATTTATTTTGGCAGACATCTTATGATTGTTTCGGGAATACCTGTTCTTCCTTACTGAAACCTTTTTCCTTTTCTTCCCATTGTTTGATAATTTTGTCTAAGATTATGTTGAATAAAAGTGGCGAGAGTCCATCTTCTTACATGACCACAGTTTGTACAAATTCAAGGTGTTTGTTGAGATCTTTGTTGGAGATTGTGACCGCAGTGTGTATTAATTTGAAGGTATTTGTGGTGATCTATGTTAGGGATCACGATTTTCAAAGACTTAATTGCTAAGGTAGAGAAAGGTTCATATAGACCGCACCAACTTGGTTAAACAGAAGTTGACCACTACCTGCTGGATTCAGAACAGAAGCTAAAGAGTTTAGGTTTGTGTTAGTATTTTATCTGCCCCAGTACCACATAATATCAGAGAGGTTTTCTCCTGCTAAAGAGTTTAGGTTTGTGTTAGTATTTGATCTGGTCCAGTACCATATAGCAGGGAGGTTTCCTCCTTATGGAGAGGCTTCCTATAATGGATCAAACAATCACCTACTTATTTTAATATTATATTTTCCGCAGTTGGAGAAGCCAGACGTGTACAGCCTGCACATCAGGTCCCACATCCAGCACCGCTATGCCAGCACAGTGGTTTCAAGTAGGGTTGCCAACCCCGCCAACAAGGCGCAGGAGGTATCTTTCAGCTTTGTCATGCCTGAAACAGCCTTCATATCCGGCTTCCTCATGTGAGTATACTGAGAGCTGTCAGTAGAGGTATAGTAGCTTGTAGCTCAGAGTGTGATGTAAGGGTATATATGTGTGCAGGGAGATAGATGGTGTGGAGTACAAGGCTCATGTGAGAGAGAAGGAGGAAGCCAAGAGAGAGTACACACAGGCTGTGAGTCAGGGCTTAGCAGCAGCACACGTCGCCCAGAGGTGAGTGTACACTGTCAGGAACCTAGATCCTGTACCTGCGTTCTTAGTATTTTGCTAGATCCAGCACCACCCTTCATTGTGTTTGCTAGATTCTGTATCTTCCTCCATGCTGCAGTGATAGATAATGTACTTGAATCTTAGCTCTAGAATTATATAAATATGCGTTAATATATGCTATAATGCTAAACAACATAACTGTTATTGCATGCTGCGGAGGTAGATCCATATTTACTACTGTGATATGGTGCTAAAACCAACCTGTGCTTTATTACGTATTTTAATTCTAAAGTTTACATCTTCATTTTTGGCCAACTTTTTCTCGTGGAATTTATTTCCTTCCATAAGTACATGAAGAGCCACATTTTGACATTCATACTGACACATGAAATATGTTTATTTATGAGTTATACGACCGTTTGTTTAAAATATGTTTCTATACACAAACGCACATACATACATACACAGGGTGTAACTGAACAACACTGACAAACACCGGCAGGCGATTCCTTATAAAAAAACAAAAACAAATTTTATTTTGCATTTTTGGCCTAATTTATATATTAAGGGAGTAATGAGTCTCTCAATATCAAAATATGTAACCGTATTTCCCCAAAATATCGGAAATTAAAAGACACACACACACACACACCCTCACACACACACACACACATATATATGTATATATGTATGTGTATATATATATATATATATATATATATATATATATATATATATATATATACATACATATACGCACACGATATTCTCTCAGCTGCATCTATTTGCATATAATAATGATTGTTCATGTTCAGATCTACTTACTTAACCTTCGTGATAGACTCACAGATAGTAGTCACATGGGAAAATATAATTAAGTTCTTATTGTGTTTTTAACAGTAATAGTTTGGGGAGATTTAATTTTCTTAGTAAATTTTTACAACTATACTCGAAAGCACATCCCATATAATAAATAAAGTACTGAAATAATCTTCAACTTCATTCCCATTCTTTCAGCGCGCGTAACTCGAACAGATTCACAGTGTCTGTGAACATCGAGCCTCTGAAGAAGGTGACCTTCAACCTGACCTATGAGGAGTTGCTCAAGAGACAACTGTCCTTCTACACACACACCATCAACATAGACCCTGGCCAGGTGAGTGATCATAGCTCTCTCATGCTAACTATGTTGAGTGTGAAGTGTCTGTGAACACTGAGCCTCTGAAGGTGACCTTTGACCTGACCTATGAGAAGTTTCTCAAGAGACAACTGTCCTTCTACACACACACCATCAACATAGACTCTAGCCAGGTGAGTGATCATCGCTCTGGCATGCAGTAGGATACAAGTGCATAGGTCAGGATATGTCACAATAAATTAAAGGATGTCTCACACGAGCACTCCAGTAACTGCTCTCGAGTGTGGAGCAAGTTCTTCCCACACGACTTACGCTGCTATACACTCGTGTGGCGCGGGCTCAGTGATATCACCAATCATATCGTATCACGTACATACTCAATTGTTACGAACCCAAAGTTTTCACGGGAAGACGTTTCATCCACAATTTGTTTCAGTGGCTTACGTGCTCATATGTAACTTTGCCTTATGGTTATTGGCTTTGTGTCTGTGCGCAGAAAATTCTTGAAAATGACGGCGCAAAATAGAAGGTTACTGTAGCACACGGTCGTAGAAGACCAGGTCTGGACACTAGCATGGAAACTTAACCCCCGTGTTGTTTGGCTGTAGTTCACTAAGTTTCCGAGAATATTTGTTTTATTGCGCTTCAGTTAGGGCGGTCGGATTCAAACTCCGCCCACTTCCTTTCCAATGAGATAAACAATTTATCAAAACGTATTTTATTTTATCAATTTGTGAAATACTTCCTTCGCAAACAAATTTAAGAAAAGGCTCCAGAAATCTTTATTTACTTTATAAATTTAACAATGGAAAAAAAATTGAGTGGAGTTTGAGTCTCACTGCCCTAACTGAAGCGCCAATAAAACACAATATTCTCGGTAAATTGACGAACTACAGCCAAACAACAAGGGGGTCAAGCAAAATACATTGGTACATAGGCGAGTGTCCAGACATGTTTTTCTACGGCGTGCTGTAGCACCACACATATGTGATTCGCTTGTAGAACAGCAAGACGCTTGAGAAGTCAAAACATCCTATCATTGCCCATGAAGCAGAACTGCAGATGTTCATGTAAGCCACTGAAACGAACTGGGATCCCTACAATATTGTTGCCATGTTGCAGAGAAAGTTGCCTACAACCGACGCGCGATACTCTTCTCATCCAGCATGTCATACACCGACCTAGCTCTGTATGGACGATCATTATCATTCACGAAACGGAACGATTCATTAAATAGTATCAGCATAAAGCACAACACACTCCTCATTGGTTTTGTATGAGCTCATTACTAATTTTGACAGATTCCCTAATTACCGTGACTATTATAGTAAATAATTGTTACCAAGCAGTTGTGTCCCTAATTTTCTTACTTATTAAGTAATAATATTTCAAAGTCTCAGTTGTACCTGCCGTAGCACTGTTAGAGAATTGATATACTTAGATTTCAAACACGTATTTTCAAATTGTTTTAAGGGACTGGACTACGACCTGCGATTTCATATTCAGACATGAGGTTATGTGTGTGTGCGTGCCTTCAGAACTTTAGAATCTTCACGCAGATCATCATATCGTGTTGTTATTAACTGATTAGTGTTACATATGTCAGTGAGTTGGTGTTTAATATTGTTATTTTCTTGCAAGCAATGTCGTTTGCCTAGTTCGTACTACACAGTTGTCAAACGTTCTGTAGCAATTTTATGTCTCTTGTTCAGTGGAGACACTGTCAAGCTTCTGTTCTGTCTCTCGTAAATGTCTCTGCTTCGTTCGCAAATGACATCTGTTCTACTTACAACAAGAGCTATTTACACGTATTTTATAAATTGGTTCTAGCAGTGTACCTGCAACAAATGCAGTATAACATTTCAAACTTTAAATTATTAAAAATAATTCTCATATTTTCTCTTGATAATTTGTGACAATATTTAAACAGGCGACGTGTTAGAGAAACATTTGTAGAATCAATACATATCATCATATACTTCTTCTGTACAGTAGGTGAGGTGGAAGCGCGTACCAGTTTATAAACAACAGCCAAATCTGTTGGGTCTTGAGAAATCAATTTTCTTTCAATTCGTTACATAAAAACTAGTTTTCATTCGTATACAAAAAATGTGTCTGTTTACTTACTAAAATAGAACAGGATCCAAAACGATCAAAAAGTGGTGCGATGTTTAAGAGTTTCAGGCATACAACAAAAGCAGGATTATTACTGAAGGAAATAAAAATACAGTTTACTTTTGAAAATTTCACTGCAGATGTCTTGTAAGCAAATAATTCCGAATTTTGAAAGTTTGGTTTGATAACAGCATTCACATCATAGAGGAATTTAGTGATAAGATAGCAGAAGCAGAACATATAAGCCAAACTGATAGCAGTGTCAACGCTAAAGAGATGTAAGGTAATGTGAAACTATAGACTTCGATTACACAAATCAAGTTCAAAACAATATAAGAAGGTAATTTATGCAAGAGATATCTGTGAGTTTTAACTCTGAATTGTTCGTAGATTGTTCGTGACTTGTCCGTGGAGGTGTTCATCAATGAGTCCAGCCCCATCAAGGCAGTGCATGTTCCACTACTCAAGGAGAGCAACGAGATAGACCCTCAGGGATTCTCAGAAGGTAAAGATGAAAAGCGTTCATGCTGTGGTTCAGTCAGTAAAAGGACTTAGATTCATGTACACGTTACATACATTAATGGAATGTATTTTGGTGGAAATGGCTGAAAAATTATGTGATTGCTTCTCACTCCTTAATCAAAAATATAAAATGGCATTAGAAAATTCATAATTTACATGCCAGACGGAATAATGTTTGTTGAGAAATAATTGGTTGTCTATAGCATCCGAAACATGCTTCTATAGATTCGTGTACTCGAAGTAATATGATACTATTTGACTTGTGATACTGAAGAGCAGTGTACTTGAGACGAGGTATATCTTTGGATCAAAAGTGGGCATGTACTTGGTGTTGCAGAGGATCCGTTTGCTGAGATCGACGTGAGTAGCCCCAACTCGGCGATGGTACGTTGGGCGCCCACAGAGAAGCAGCAGAGATCACTAAAAGCTGAGGGCATCAAGGGTCAGCTGTCTGTGCGGTATGACTTGGATAGGACCACACATCCAGAGCAGATCCTGGTGAGTCTTTCTGACGCTTCCAGTAAACATCGCCCACAATCTTTCGATAGGTTTCGTGCTCCTCCCTATTATTTAATTTATAAACATCGCACTGATCTTATCTTCTGTTGGTGTTATTCACGCCATTCCCAGCACTTTGAATATTGAGAATGTTTGTCAAAGCGCCATTTGTCGCTGTCTATTTTTCCCTACGTGATAGCGAATCTTCCTGGAACACTGTGTAGCCTCTGACATTTTGTTCCAGTTAACCTTAGAGAATGCATTGGTCAGTTCTTCAAGGACTTCCGCTGATCACTACACTTCGCATCCAGAATCTTTTCTGGTGAGTCATTCCTCACAATTCCTTTTGCTTCATCTTTCCCGCCCCTAGGGAACATCCTGGTTAGTTATTCCGTGGATTTCGTTTTTTAGTTGCATTTTGCTTTTATAGCAGGTATGGTTGTACACATCGGGATATAGCCAGTTTAAGCACAGATGGTTGAGTGTGTTGGCAGTGGAGACACTGAAGACGCAATCAACAAGGCCGCCGTGATGTCACTGTCCGCCATCTTGGGTGACATAACATCCGCCATATTTGATGATGTCATGCCCGCCATGTTGTTTGAGATTTTTGGTTTTTGATTTTTTTTTTTTTTCGATTCACTTGTCTTACATCATCTTCTACGGACCCGACATGTTTGTTTACGTCGTTTGCTTGTGACGTCACATTTTTTCGACTGTCACTTGTTTTTTCTGCTCGTAATCTGTGACATGTTTCCATCGTTTACAGGCAGGCAGCGCTGGTGTCGTACTTTGTTTTCTCCATTGTCAGCTAGGCAGCGCTAGTGTCTTCGTGTTTGTTATCTTCGTCGTCTGGCCTTATAAGGACACCTACACATTGCTTATTTCATTTATTCTTATAAAACAATACATTTTGATAACTTTCAAAACTACGGAATTTTATGAAAGCTAACGTAGTACCCTTTCATTTGATGTATTGATATTCTAAATTTTAACTCTTTTATGATTACTATGAGATAAAAATTGTCTTACCAAAGTTTTGTGATGCTCGAAGATCAGAACATTACCACTGTCTCTCTGCGATGTATTTTGTTAGACAGCTCGCGCTACCTGTAGTGTGGTGTTGGTACTACCGTATGTCTCGGGTTGTGCTGCTACCTACTTCCTTGAGCTAAAACTATGTCTTGCAGAGCACAGTGGCCTTGTTAGGAGACTGGCCTTGTATGGCGTCTGTGCCGTATCTATTGTTGATGGGTATTTCGCTGTAGATTTTGATTCTTATTGAAGCATAAATAAACATTAAAATTGCCAGATAAGATGCTACTCTCTGAGAATCTATATAGGCTACGGTTCGAGCATAACACAAGATCTAATAAAAATATTTTTGCATTAAGTCTGACTTCCCAGCAGTTTTGAGGTCACTGTTACTATTTGCCGGTGACTTCAGACTCTGTGCCTAACACGTCATGAAACGTAAAGGTCAATGCAATGACTTCCGATGTGATACGATGTGACTTGAGTTCGGTGTTAGAGCAGAAAATTTTGGTAATGGGGAGAATTTTTGGACAAATTTTTTCCTGCTCTCTCACGTATTGTATGCTGAGTATTGCAAACGCTTGGTAGTTACTCCATAATTCTAGCACATTCAAGATGCTGATGTATGGTGTTCTCTGCAGGTAAATGAGGGATACTTCGTGCACTTCTTCTCTCCAGAGGAGCTGGCTCCGCTACCAAAACATGTGGTCTTCGTGATGGATATCAGTAGTTCCATGTCCGGCCGCAAGATCAACCAGCTACGAGATGCTATGGTCAGGATCCTCTCTGACCTCAGTCCCGCTGACTTCTTCAGCTTCGTCACCTTCTCCACGGACGTCAAGGTGAATGATCTATTGGATTCCAGCTGGGGATAAATAAATATCGCATGAGAAGGGAACATTATGGCATTGCGTCATACCCCGATAACACACATTCTGAGTAGGAGCCAGTACGCATCTACCACTGCCTGAATAATGACGAAATGGGGCTCTGTAATGGAGAAGCTAAGAAATGCGGAGTGCAGTAAAACGGTAGAACCCTGAAGAAACCCGCACGCCTAAAGTAATGTCATCACATTTCTCACATGAAAAATTTAGGGATTTCGTCCGTCGGGAATCAGACCCACATTGCTTGTTAGGGAGATGAATTGTCTAGCTACTGTAACAACCGAGAAAGACAAGTAATTATAAAACTAACACTTTATCTTCATTGGCATGTAACTATTTTCACCTTTATTCAGTCTGCACAGAGAAAAAAAATGTTCCATCATCTTTCTTATGAAGTATCACTATGCACACTATTGAACAGGAGCTTAATAAGATTGTTTCTCTGTATTCTTATGCTTCATTACTTTTAGAAAAATGGTATCATATATTTTCCACTAAGTTCACTTCCATGCTGTTCCTGACATTGTATCCTTGAAAATTATCAGGTCTCATATGTAAATTATTGGAGGCACTTAGTCAGTCATAAGTACTGTCTGTACTCAAATTCTATTTACTGTTGTTTCGAGCGAAGAATTAAAGGAAAAAGTCCTTTTTTTTTCTGAAAAACTAATGCATATTTGCTCTTTTTCTTTTCGCAAAGTTCACAGCTGAATGGAAATATTTGAACAAATCGCAAATATATATGCTCCGAGTCAGTTCAAATAAATATCTTTGTTTGCGATACACTTATAACTACTTTAAGAACGTTGAAAATTCTTGAAATTTTATATTTGCCATCGATTGAACCGTAAGAATGACTGAAATTAAATTATCTCTCAGTGTAAACAATTTTTCTCGATGGACATCTACTACAGCTAACTGTGGTCATAGGGCTTGCACCACTTACGGCTTCATACACGGTAGTGCGTGCTGAAAAACGTCAGCTTAAAGCTTCATGAAAACAGGAGATGCAGCATGATGCACTAACTAACTAAGATTATATCATTTATTGTTTGACAGTAACAATAATGCGACCGAAATGGGTTTAAGCTTCATAATTTTAATGCTGATATATTTATGTGATACTCATGTTATGATTTACAAAATTTAAGTTTAAAAACTGTCCGTGACCATATGCAGTATAAATCAAATTAATTATATATTTACTAGTAATTTACAATTTATAAGTTTTAATGATAAGAATATATTAGTATAACTTAAAGTGCAAATACTTATTCCAGGTGTGGGATGTGGAACATCATCTGACAAGATCGTACAGACCAACTTCTCGGGCTAGGTCACGAGAAACTGGGTTACGTAATTCTACGATAGTTGCTGCCACGCCAGACAACATAAATAAGGCAAAGGACTTCATAGGTCGGCTGCATTCTCGCTCATGTAAGTTTCGCCGAGCTGAAAGTTATAGCGGTTAATTTCCTAAAAATTACTACGCATAGAGATCAGTTAAAAATATTTATAATAAATCAAGGATAATAAAATCAATTCATGCATTCTCATAGTAAAAGCAAAACTGTACATTTGATACAAATAATAAAATGCATGTACCGTAGTTCATAAAATATTTGTTATTCACGTAGGATAGTAATGTGAAAATTATATTTAAAATGTTAATATATATAGTTTGTAAATAGCATTATTTCCTTCCTCACCCTCCCAAACACTAATTTACTGAAGATCAAGAGGGTGGATTCGAATAGGACAAACGTGTACAAACTCATTAGCAGTACAACGTAAAATTTTTAAAAGAAATTGACTAACAATATTTGTTCAATAACGTCTTCCAAATCTTTGAATCTTTGATCGCGATTCTCGCGTTATGGTGAAATCAACCAAATTCATTTGAACTTGTATTTTCTGTGGAATAAATATTACAATACTGAACAGATAATTATTTTCAGATTTATTGCGGTACTTTGTTTTGTACATATATTACTGCATCAGTTTTGTGTTACTATAAAATCACAAAAATTTTATGGAAATAACTAAGGATTTAATGACACGTTGTATCCGAAAACTTTCATACAAATCGATACATTAGTGGGAAAAATCATGGATCGTGTGTAAGATACAATCCTTAAAGTTGTACTGTATGTGTGGAATGTGAAAAAGAAAACACATCAAAGCAAACCAATACATTCCTTTTGGTCAAAGTGTTGGGGCTTCTGTTCCAGTGACTAACATCCACGGAGCTCTAATGAAAGGCGTAGATGTCGCCCTTTTGGGCAAGGAGATCATTGGAGGAGGTCCAGAGCCCATGATCATCTTCCTGACAGATGGCGAGGCAAATGTCGGCGAAAGTAATCCTGACATGATTGTTGCCTCCGTAACCGAGGAGAACGATGTCGGAGTAGCCATATTCGGGCTGGCATTCGGCGACGACGCCAACATGAATCTACTGAAGAAGCTATCGCTGAAGAACTCAGGCTTCGCACGAAAAATCTACGAGGCGTCAGACGCCGCTCTGCAGCTGCAGGACTTCTACCGTCAAGTGTCGTCACCGCTTCTTGCCAACGTCACCTTCAAGTACACTGAGAACCAGGTGAGGGGTTGTAGAGTCAGTGCGTGTTCACTGTTTGGTCAGCTGCAGAACTTTGCACGAGTATTTTTGATACACATATAGTGACTCACTGACAGCTATTGTTCCTCAGGTTGAGGAGGAGTCACTGTCCAGTACAAAGTTCAACACTTTGTTCCGAGGCTCCGAGCTGGTTGTCTCGGGGAAGTTGACCTCAGACAACGTGTCAGGGGTCGTGACGGCGAGAGGATTGAATGGTTCCTACACCCTGGACTTCTCTCCAGTGATCTGCCTCGAACCAGAGCACCACAACTCCACACCCAGTTTCATGGAGCGACTGTGGGGCTACCTGACCATACAGCAGCTGTTGGAGAGAGAGGCTGCAGGCAGCGGCAACTCTTCTGTCATCCGTCAAAGAGCGCTCGAACTAGCTCTCAAGGTGAGTGTGCATCTTTACTGAAGGCTCCACTGATCAACTGTACGTCAAGAGTATTGCTTCCGCCAGCTCGCTGTAGCTTGACTTTACTATTTTCTCACAGAATGAACAATGCAGTGATGGTGCCCTGTCTGTGGAGAGTTGTGTAATAGTTTATCTGCCTGTAATGGGAAAATGAGAGCATATAACAATTTCATTATTATTTGGAAGTTTGGTATCAATTTGTATCACTGTGTCAATATCGTCTCTTGTTTGTCTAATGGCCACCAGGGTTACAATCTCCCGTTAGCCTTGGACACTTGTACTGCTGAAAATCTCTGCTGTGTAGCTGTATCCCTATACTTATTCAATGTAAATATCAGTCTTCTGCTATACTACTGTACATGAGACTGAAATAATGCATATTATAATTGACTGTTACGTGCATATATATTGTGATAGAATGAACTCTGAAACCTGCAAATGTGGTATAAATCAATATGCTGAGTTTGGTCATGTAAGGTCGACAGTAAACTTTTCTTTGGGCATGTTTGGATATTTATTTTCCTAGCTACATAATTTTTTTGCCTAATCTGCGGAGATTTTGACCCTTCGAAGATGAAGTACTATTTAAGAGGGATAATCGATTTTATCTATGTTCTGTCCCAGATACACTCAAGAGTATTATTCATACACACGTACACATGTGACGTTAAATTGGGAAAAATGTATGTCTAATGCATAGAACTGTGAAGATATTGAGAAAGGATGGCACTGATGTGTCCAGCTATGTTATGAACATATTAATTGTTTCTGTGTGCATATGTCCCACGGTAGGATTTGGAAGACCACACCTGAGCCTAACCTGTATAAATGTGTTACTGTGTTGCCGTCTGCAACCTGTGTGGTAGTAAAAGTAACTTGGTAGCCGACTATAATTTTGGCTTAGATGACCGATTCTATTTTGTTGATTTTAATACATCAGGATTAAACCCATATAAGAATGTATGTTCTTTTACATTTAACAGATGGATATTTACGAAGAGAACAGTAAAGTTGGGATTATTTTTCCTAGGTGAATTTCACTGGCAAAAATGTATATTGTTATATCTTACATTTACAGACTAACACCGATGCTAATACATTTAACATTCTTTGTTACACGGCATTCCAAGATTACATAGAAAGAGAGAGAAATAATTATTCACATTAATTAAATACTTTCATATTAATAGTGTCAGATATTAATTACGTATTACCAAACGTATTGTAAGTTGATAAACACTGGACTGCTAAACTTTTATTATTAATGGATACTTATAAACAGTTGGTACGAGTTATGCCTTTGTATGGTACAAAAACACTCTTATAACATCATATTTTAATACAAGTGTGTTTTATCATTCTGAAAGATTATAGGGACATTTTTTCAGACTAAACACTTCATTCCCTTTGTTTACTTGATACGTATATTTTTGGTCGAAAGGATGGAGAAAAGTTCAGCTAGTGAATTTCCCTGTGAGCATTCTAAACATCAATTGCAATACCCAGTGAACACAAATATTTAATATCATTACTATTAGTTGTATGTATGTGTTTTTCTGTATTAGAATATATTTTGCGTTAACGTTCGAAATTGTTTTATGAACTATCTTTAGATAAATAAATGTGGGTCACCAGCAGTTCTGTTCACAGCGTGTGTGCGTGTGTCGTGTGCGAGAGAGAGAGAGAGAGAGAGAGAGAGAGAGAGAGAGTCTAGTTATGAAACTTTCTTTGTTGTCACAGTATTCCTTTGTTACTCCGCTTACATCTCTGGTTGTGGTCAAACCCAATGGGACTTCCTCTGCAAATACCGAAGAAGGTATGTATCGCGTACTACCGTGAAATATAAACCCTTCTAGCGACATACTTACGTCGTTCCTACCAGTAACAGAACAAGTGAATTTCACATCCATGCATGAGTAAGTGGATGAGGTGTTTTTTTCTAGCCTTTGATTGCATGTTTGTTTTATTAAGATTTTATGAATATGTGCATATGTTTGTCATTAATATTATTACTATCGAGTATTTGGTTTTCATTAAACAGCGAAATAAAATTGCAATCTCTAATTGTATTACACGGATCGACAGACTTTTCTGTCCCAGCAGTCAGCCTTCAGAGCGCATGGGAATGATGTCGTGGGACTGTAGTTGCTGTGGAACAATATTTATGAAGTTAACAAATATATCAGCTTCCATGTGGTGTGCTTTTTGAAATCCACGAAAAGCCAAAATCATGACAGCCGGCCTGGGAAGCAGAAGTCCTCTCCAGTGAAAGTGTTGCCTTCCGCAGCGTTGTCAGTTAGGTGCTAGTCTGCGTTGTGAGAGGCCTTGGGTTCAAGTCCCGGCTTGGGTATGGATGTTTTGTTGTCCCTACACATTACTTCACCCTCAACAGCTCTTAAAAGACCTCGTTGTTAAAGCGCCTTCAAACCCTCTCATCTCTCCCTCCAGTGCGGGTAACGTTATTGCCTATAATCCGGGGAATCAGAGTTGACAAATTCTAAACACTGTACAAATACTATAAGAAATATTAACATTATCGTATCTTATTAACTTGCTTTTTCGTCATTTTGTTTGTTGACACATGCAGTAGATCATATATGCAAGGATATTTCACCTAAGTCACTATAAATTTTATTGCACTGTAAAATGAACTGTCGTGTCAAGTTTTCCCAGCTACAGCAATAGCATGCGACCCACGGGTTTTTAATCTTATATGTATTTTCATAAGAGAAATTACTGTATACTTTTTAACGTACTGTAGTATTGTGACATTGCAATATAATGACGTTCAGAAATCGTAGTATGAAACTAAGAAAAACCAACAAACACAATTGAAAAACCTGCGGGAACACTAATGATCCCATATGTCCGGGGCCTTTCAGAAAATATGCGACAACTAGGCACCAGGTACAATAAACAGATTGTTTTCAAATCTAAGACCACATAAAAAAAGCATCACTACCAAGGTGAAACCAGGAATTAACAAACTACAAACTCAGGACTGTGTCTGTCAAAATGTCACGTGAGTGTGGAAGTGTATGCATATGCAAAACAGGCAGAAACCTTCCAACGCGCATTAAAGAATACTAAAATAACGTCAAAACAGGCGAGATTCAAAAATTCAAACTGGCCGAACATATTTGAGAAAATAGTCAAAATATACTATGGAGAAATATCACTCCACTTTCATTACAAACACAATTTGGCAAAGAAGAAAATAAAAGAATCAGCACGCATTGAGAATAATACAAATGTATTTAGCCAGTAATGCACTGAATTAAGAAACACGTGGAAACCTTTAACAAAAGAGAAAAAAATATTTGCAAAGCGACAATATACTGTACAACCCATTAAAGGTGCGCGGCCAATCAGGAGAGAGCTCGGCTACCATTGGTTGTGCTTAGAAGCAGAGCTTGGAGACTATAAACATTGAGCAATATTTTCCAGTTTTCACTGAAAAAAATATCGTGTCCGACATTGTCTTCGTCTCAGTACTGTCTGAATTGTGGATTTTGTTTCTCTCTTTCCTTTTATACTTTACATACTTTACATAGGCCTATTTCTTTATTTGTTATTGACTAATTCCTTATAGGATCTTTCATGTTCTGTTTTTTTTTTACGGATGTATTGACTACAGCCAAACTAGGCTTGTTTTCTCATTTTCCGTTTTTCGTTTAGTTTTCTTAATCACATACTATGATTTCTGGGACGACATATATAGTAATGGCATATGTACAGAATAGTAAAGTGCGTTATTCTGTCCCATTGCAAGAAACATTCAAAGACATTGTATATTTTAAAATCGTTTAAAAAACGTGTTACATCAAATGTGTTTTTACTTATATATTAGTATTTTGCATCTAGTAATGTGTTGGTATAGCATGGTATTGCAGGCATATTGTGCGTCTTTCTTGTTACCAGGTTCTGATACAGCGGACATAGCACTACACCATAGACATCTACTGCCAACTAGCTACAACCACGTGCACTTAACTTCCTCCTCACTGCCACATTTAGGTACGTATCAAGTTGTCCACGTGAATAATAACATACGTAAGTGGACAAGTGACATAACGTCTGGCATATATAAGCTTCTTACTGCTTTTAACTGTTTAGAAAGCATACCTATAAATTTGTTGCCTCTTATTCTATAAATAAAGGTTCAAATGGTTTTCTTATATAGTTAGACAAACAGTATTATTTATTCTTTTCTCGACTCTTTGGCATTAAATTGAAGAAAAGAAAGAAAATCAATCTTTTTATCTTCAAATAAATCAAAGAGAGCAAACTGAAGTCTTGAGCAAATAACGCAAAAACTATTCTATTATACATATATTTTGTGTTATGATAAACTTAACATGTCGACACGCGTTTTAAAAGTCTGTACAGGGCGCAAGTTTATAATTGCTAGTTTATCATTTGATGTTCATGGAACTTGAGTTCCATAGAGCTTGTGCTACCTTCTCAGCTACCCTGCTTAGTTCGTTCTTAAGGTTGCCTCAGCCTAAAGCTTCTATTTTTCGTTGAAGGCCGGCACGTCATTAAGAACTTATGGCATTGCGAAACGTTTACGAGCGTTTTGTTGCTAAAAGATTCTGCCTAACACTGCTTGAAATGTGTCGCAGTGAGTTGAGATTTTTCATTTGTTGATATATTAGGAACAATATTCTTACGACTCTGAAAATGGCTGTAAACGGCTTTTCCAATATGCCGTATATGGAAATATTCCAGTCAGATTATAAAAACATGTTGGTATAGGTTGTTCACGGTGAAGCGAGCACTTTCGACTGCTACATAGTCTAGAATAATGTCTAAAAAATATGATTTGTTGTACCTTAGATGTTAACTTTTGAGTACAGTATAATCTATACACATATATAGTTACTTAGGGTGCTTTGTTTACAATAGAACGTCGCGTGAAACTATAAATTAACTGAAAGAAAACAATTAACTAGTGTTTACAAAATGCTCACATATGCAAACGTAAACTACCAACTAACAATATCCTGTTCCTGTAAACGAACCCATGTCGAGACTCAGAAGGTAGCCGAAACGGTAAGAAACAGCAAAATATTTGCAATAAATTACCAAACACAACCACTACCGTAGACGCGAAAATGCTCCGGTAATGAAACAAGCTGTATTTAACCGCCAAAATACGCCTACTGATCATGCGAACCTGTAGTTCTTGTACGCCATTTATGGGGTTCGCTCACCTGTTAAGGCGAAGGTTGTAGGATACATTTTCATCTCGTTTTGGTGCACACTAAATCCTCTCCAAATTTGAAGTAGACAAAACAGAGTTATG
The DNA here is from genome assembly GCA_003012365.1 of Medauroidea extradentata. Classification (NCBI taxonomy): domain Eukaryota; kingdom Metazoa; phylum Arthropoda; class Insecta; order Phasmatodea; family Phasmatidae; genus Medauroidea; species Medauroidea extradentata. The sequence goes on from PNEQ01027357.1 coordinate 17,933, forward strand.
CATTTGAAAGAAATTTTTTAATATAGAGGGCTAGGAACGTAGTGGGAGGCGCATTATTTGTATGTTGGTATTGAGGCAGTTGTTTGAAAATCTGAGTGTATGTAACCAAGTTTCCACAGGTTTCGGACTGCAGTCGTTGTCGACCGCACGTAGTTTCCCGAGCTACGGATCTCCGAGGTCTAGACGTCCCGTCTGGCATCCGTTCAGCAACTCTATCATCGCCAATCCACACAGACGTGAGCACATACCTATACTTAGTTCACGATAAAGTAAGCACTTATGAAGACAATCTTGTCTAAAATAATAGTTACAATGTATTATACATTGCGACATCAGACGTTAACTGTTAACTACTGTACAATCTACACTGATTGTTTCATAACATATTTGTTTCTATTGGAATGTATAATTTAACTGAAAGTAAAACAGTAACTACGTTTCAATAGTGCTCATTTTATCCATAATGAACTAGAGAAGTTTACTGAAAGTAACAGAATGAATATGCAGCTGGTACAGCGGCTAGGGTGCTCGCCTCTTACTTGAGCGAGGCTGTGCCAACAGGAGGCAGGTGGGATATAGGTTCCTATGTTGGATAATCTTACATTTCGCATTTTTAAATTCTGATAAGTAAAGTGTGACATTAATGAATATGGTGTAAATCCTGTTTACCTTGCCCTACTGTACAAACACAGGATAGTATTTGAACTTGTCTGAACTTGTTTATTTAAGCCGTAATTAGTAAACAATATTTTTTGTCCTCAGTTTGTTGGACGGATTGTGGCCTACATATACGTTTAAATACCAACTGCTATGAATGTACTGTAGGTAAACAGAATTCATGGCATAACCGCAAGCTATACACTTTTCCCCTCAGAATAAAAAAAACAAAAAAAACAAACAGAAAAAAAATCCAAAAAGGCGACTAATACCCGACTTTAAGTAAACCTCTGGAGGGGGAGGGGTGTGTAATTTTGTCTCTCGTCCGCTTTCTTTTCTTATCCAACAATGACAGATCAGAATGACATCGGTTTAATGAACTAAGGAAACATGAAAATATAGACGAGCACACCGAAATTGTCAATCGCCAAATATGTTACAAGGTTTTTTTTATGATTCACCTACCCTCCCTCCCTCCCCTCAGAAAAGTTGCCACGACCCTGACAAAAGCGATGCGGGCTCGGCTCCTCGCGGGGCCGATCCGCATTTTCACACGTGGACTCGGGAATAGCAACGTCCGCCATGTTTCCCACAATGCTGAACATCGGAGCCCGACGCCGCGCATGACGGTGAACGCTCTTGTCTCTGCGTCAACAGCAGTTTCAAGACGGACGACAATCTGGTGAATGTTAACTTGACGGTAAACAGTACACCACCACAATATACTATGAACCATAGGTGGTTTTGAATAAAACACTTTTAAAAGCTTTTTATTCCTTTCATATAACTAGCTTTCTGCCATCACAGTTCATATTAACAAAGCAACCTTAGAATTTAGCAAAGTTTTTAGATTGAAACACACTAATTTAACGCCTGTATTTACATTTATCAATATTTTAAAATAAAGTTCCTAGACGAGGTGATGTTTAAAAAAAAATGCGCATTTTATGGCAAACTATTTACATAAGTAAATCCAATTTCCACTGTTTTGTGTGTGTGTGTGTGTGTGTGTGTGTCCACCTGCAGAAGGTCGCCGAGTTGTGAAAGACAGTGCTCAACGTAAGTCTGTGATATCTACTTAGGAAGAGCATCTATAGAACGTTACACGATTGTATACCAATGTTTAATGTATTTCAGGAAGCTTTAAAACAAACGTATTTTCTCGCTGAATAATGTGGCGAAAATTAGTTTTTTTTTTTGGGGGGGGGGATCGGTCTTTTTAGGCACAACTTCATGATGCTGTGTTTATTGGTATAAGTAGCCACATAACATTTTTATGTTTTATTTTACGCTAACGTTATAACGCTGCCTCATAAAGGCGGTGTATCAGTGAGAAGATAGCGTGACTATTATGAGGCTAGGGTGCGAGGTGTGAACGCGAGCACTTACGCACTTATAGGCTCTGGGAGCACAAAATACGTTCACCCAGGTTATGTCCGTGTAGCCGTGTAGAACAACATAGAGAGAGATAGAGTTATGACAGCGACAACAGCCGGTGAACTATTGAGTCTGCTCCAATTGTAGACTGCCTAGTTTTACTGTGTTGCTGCGTTGTACCGAGTATGTGGTTTCTTTAATAATAATATTACATAGAAGTAATATAAATAACAACCTGAGAAATATATTTTGTCAACTAATGAGCCTACATCGAGTCAGTCGGTGTCAGAAATCGTACCCAAGGAAAAACGCCACTAGAAGGGTTGGGGGAGGAGGGTTTTGGCTTAGAAATTTAAAAAAGCTGTTGTCGAGGAGTTTCTGTTTGCAGCTTGGCAAGAAATTCCTGCAATTGCTAAATGATGAAGTTTGCATTGGCTTACGTCCTGTGCCATCTTAAACAGTTTGGTTGCAAAGTTCAGTATTTCGTCTTCGAATTTATAAATATAAAAAATAAAAAATGTATATGTATGTATGCTTGGAATCATTTATAGGGGCAGTCATCACAATCTTGGTTTTATATTGAATTTTTCTTAAGTATTTTGCTTCTCACTAATTTTCGTTGATTTTGTCATGATAGGGCTCACAAAGTATATTACAGAAATATTTAAACATGACATTAATGTAATCCTTCAGAACATTTAGCTTGTAGGGTTGCAGAAAAAAAAACATTTTTATAAATTCATATTCTGCGGTCCATTAAGGGAGAGCTATAGGTAATTTCCTTGTATTTTTGTTTTCGAGCCATAACATTTATTCCAGTTGCATTATTAAAATTTTTTATTCGACGAACCATAAGATATATTCTTTATTAACAGATTGACATCAATAATAATGGAATATTTCATTAATTTGTCATGCAGAATCATTACAAGAGAATTATACGTTAGCTTTCAAGTATGATTACAAGTCCAATATAAGATAAACATATAATACTACTATGATCCCGGAAGTTCAACATAAATATCTTCTATGCCTGAACATTGCCACATTTACCAAAAATATTTTTAAACACAAGTTATTGCAGAAAATCGATTAATAAAATCTAGCATCTAGCTCTCACCTGTAAGGTTAGTTATTAAAATAATTTTGAAAATGTTATGCTTAAACTAACCTCCGTATAGTACTATACGCTTAGTGATAGACGAGATAGAGCATCTCGCTGCTGGGGGGGGGGGGTACCAGGGTTCTATCCCCCACTTCGACCATCCTGATTTCTGATTTCCGAGGTTTCCAGAAATCACTCCAGGTGAATGATGGAATGTTTCCTTGAAAATGTCCTATCCGACTGCTTTTTACGTGTTCCTCTACAAGACCTTGTGCTATTCCAGGACACAAAAGAGTGACAAAATTAAAAAATAAATGTACCAAAATAAATCGGAAAAAAATATATACAATTTATAGGAATCCAAGATTGAGCTGGTTGTTCAAATTTAAGATTTCGAGTCTGATATCTAACAGCCAAAATCTAAGTGTATATACAAGAAGGTTTGTAGGAACGAATGTAATGTGTGTGATGTAGCCTAGTGAACGTACACACGTAGGGTAAGAGAACAACGCTGTAGTTATTGCAAGCAGTTATGATAGATTTGTATGGAATGTTTGTATGCAGCGAACTCGAGTCTTCACCCCAGGTCAATGTTGGACCCCTACAGCAGCAGACATCATCTCAGAAGTCGTCTAGGTCAGCACTTCCCGCCACGAGCAAGTCATGTGTCCAGCAGTCCGCCTGTACCAGCTGCTGTCAATAGAGGTGAGAGTCTATATTATAGCCACAGGCGCCTACATTACCGTACACCTTACATCCAGGCTGATGGTACAACACTTGGAAACATGGTATCAACTTGATATTGTCTACTTGGATCAACTACCCGATACAGTCCTGCTGCTTATCTAATGTCAGGCAGGGCGAAATAGAGCAACGGTAACATGCTGGACTCGACTCCAGGCTCCTGCTGTCGATTTTTCATGTTTTACCGAAATTTCTACAAATAAATGTCGGGACAGTTCCTAAATTAAGTCTAGGTCCGTCTCCTCTCCAGTTTCCGAGTTTCCGGTCTGTTCAAGCAATTGGTTCAGTCAGTAATGGCCTTGCTGTCGACGATATGTTAAACTAAACTGTTCACCTTCTTACTATTAGCTTTCCCTTCACAAACCTTCATTCCCTCATGTCCTTACGACACAGCAGTGCTCTCACACACATGTCAACACAGACTGCAGTTTATACTTGCCTTTCAAGTATAAGTTCTGCACGTAAAGGTAAGTTCTTTCACGGCCTTGCTATATTTTTTATCTTTACAGTCAAAATCTATGTCTCTACCACATGCTTACAATGGCACCACACGCCCGTGATTGGTGGAGAGGACGCCAAGATACTGAGAGTTACGATCATCTAATCGTCGCTGCAGATGTGCACATAAGGCATTGAAACAAAGTGGTGCAGACATTTGTCGAGAAACTTCTTGTCCCTGACTATCACAGACAAATGTACGAATGTTGATCGAAAGCAAAATTTATAGACAAAACTAAATAAATAGAAAATTGTAGCGGATGTTGACCCTTGAGGAGAGATGACCATATGCTGATTAACAATAAAATATTCCACTCAGTAAGTTCATGCGTACTTTAGTGTTTCCTGTATTCCGCACGTGTAACTATACAGCTGTGTTATAAATGGCTGTGGGGATACGTCCTCTACATGGGGCGTTTAACACGATTGCCTCACTCTATATTTCAAACAGATCTATACATATCATAAACCAAGGGCACATCGCCGGAGGGGCCATTTAATGTAGTACTGTTCCTAAGTTTATTTTGAAAATAAGTGAAAACAAGAAATCTATACATTTATTATATGTGCAACTTTTAACACCATACTAAACTTTGTATTATGTTTGCACCGGTACCTTTATCAATGAAACAAAAACAGTTCATATTCTATCACCCACTATTAACGAAACATTCTAGACACTGCTTAGTTCAAGTCCGCGAAAAATGTACTATGTTTATCAAAAAGTTACGTTCCTCAAATCACTCGCAAGGTCCAGCCCGATTATAGTGGCTTACATGATATTGCCGTCGCCTACCTGAACTACGATGTTCGCCGAGAAGTGAGTCTTGCAGCGAGGCCTCGTGTCCCATACTCCTTACGACGTGTATCACACTGCTCAACGTCACAGTAGAAGTCGACATCCAAGGTGTTTGCTGTAGCTTCTCACACCTGGACACTTTGCCGTCAGCTTCAGTTAATATATTTTACATTGCTTACCTAAGGAAATAAGTGAGGCATCGTGCCCCGACCACACACACTCTATAAGCGCCAACTTGAACTCTCGACGCCGGCCGTCAATCGCGGCTCAGTCCAAGGCATCTACACCAGGTGCTCGCTGCTAGCCAAGTATCTCCTCTGGCGCTCGGCTCGCACGGTGTATTCACGGAAGTAGCACTCCACGCGGCCACATTGAAATCACATTGAGGTGGGCAACTACAACGGGCTATATTTTAATACTTTAACGTATTATAGTTCCCTAACTAACCCTCATTAAAATATAATACAATAAAAATACTATAAAATAATAAACTAATGTGCACTTTAATACAGTAATAACTGCTGAAGGTCTATACAAATCAAATCTAGTAACTTTCTGGGGTCGCTAGGCACAGGGTTGCCAACTAAACAAGGCAAACAACCCTGAGACTACGCCAGTTGTCTCGTGGCGATAAATCATTTTGTTTTATAATATAAACTTATATGTACAGGTGGTACATGATGTAATAATGTTTATGTTTGTCCACAGACCCGCATATAGTTTCACTGGACAGTGTGAGCTGGTTAAACAAGACGGACAACACATCCAGCATCACTATACAAGTCAACCCTGCATCTCCGCCAGAGACATTCCTCGTCAAGTTGACTAACCAGGTACTATACTTAAACAATGTATTATTGTTAGTTTCAACTTGAAGCAACCTGTTAAGGGTAGGAATAACTGAATAATAGTTATGTTTGAAGACCAATCAAAATTATTATCGTGAAGAGATATTGATAAGCGCTGCCAACCTGACAGTCGTGGCGTGAGCAAAGATAAGTATTTGCATGTTCAATTATATTCAACGGTTCTCAATTTTTTTAAAATAATATTCTTTTTTTGGACGAAAGCCATTTCCTAAACTGAAAAGAGGAGACTATTGCTAGAGGAATGAAAATGTACGGTATAGTTTGTGAGATGAGATTTTCATGTGTGTTTATATTTAAAATACTTATTTATCCATAGTTATCAGGATATGAAAAGTCGCAAATGATTCCATAGCAATTTGGACCGCACCGAGATGAGCAAATAAATCAGCGGTGTCCCACGAAGAAGGCACGTGTAATATATTGTAACATTATATACATACACACATACATACATAAACATCACTGCTCGCACAAGTTATCCGAGGTGGGCACGGCCAGGAGCTTGTAACTGAAACAGGAAAAACAATTCCTTAACCACAGACTGCCCAAGTTATCCTCCTCCGACGAACAACTTTTGCAACGAAAAATAATTATTACAATGAAAACAACAACGAAATGAATTTACGCATATATACTTACGTGTCATCAACTTAGTTACATTTTACTTATTAAGTTTAAAAGTTATGTAAAATAACGAAAATTACGTTACGGACATGTTAATTCTAAAACGTCTCTCTTTACAATTAAATTGCGTGTACTGATGTTAGTAGTAGTAATGGGTGAAAATAAAGTTTTCGTTGTTTAACATGAGGGTTAGGACTTTATAGCCATATGTTTCTCCCTGGGCAGGGCCCTTAACAACAAAGTCTTCAGTTATGGTGAGGAGTGACATCAGTGTAGTATGGTGCAGCAGGGGAAGAGGGAATACCTGATGTAGCTGGATGGCCAATGGCTTCAACACAGTTTCCCACATACGAACATCAGGAACTACGACACTTGTAATGTGCTGCATAAATGTGAGCTACAACCGAATGATGTATATGGTAAACTGAGTGCAAGCTGCATATACAGGATGTGTTGTGATGTTTGCAGACTAACGAGGCTTACAACGCATGTAACACAACACAGGGAGGGCCAGGACATTGTCGACACCTGGTGAACTGTGCGCTGATTATATTCCAGACATCCTTCCACACTTACCTGCCCTTCTTCTGCAGGATAGAAAACAAGTGAGTACCTCTTGTTCATTATCACTGCAGTGTTGGCAATTTATTAAAAGTAAGGACTCAGTTTACCAATTGAGGTTATCCCGTACATTGATAAAAAAAGTTTTGATATATTACTATCCTACTAATGTGAGTGTAAGACTTGGATATTTAAATATGTGTAATGTAATGACACGTTAATGCACAAAACATGTAACATTGGCGTTTTCGATGAAAAAATGTATGTACCGTAGCACTTGGGTGCTGGGAAGGTACGCAACCCGCTTGACACTATAGGAACAATAGAACTCCTTAAATGTTCTCTAAGTCTTGTTTAAATAAACGTAATAGTGCATTGCATTATTTTCAGTTAATATAATATTTGGAATATATACTTTTAAGGATAAGTAGCTCTTTCACTAGTTACTTTACAACATACTTCCTCATACTGTTGTGTGTGATATAAAATGATGTGACAAGTATTCTAAGTAGTTGTAGTTGAGGACCATACTGTATATAGCTCACTCTGAAGTATAGTTGTCATGTGTTGTTTGCAGTTACGCTGGTGTCTGCTGTCCAGATTCGCTCCAGTCTGTCTCCGCTCACAGCTGACACGCACACGTTCATAGACGTGGCCATGGCTACTTCACATCCCTTCCAGTCACACATACAACTATACACTTGATAAACAAGTACTAACATTGATACATGTGTGTGTAATATCACTGCCTACCAACCTTGCAGTCTCAAAATTTAAACTGATGAGTATTTATTAAATTAATTACGACTCGGTAGAAAAATTTTGAAAAGCATCTCTTTCAAACAAAACTTAACTAAAATTTATGCAAGAATACTGCCATATGAAACTCTCTGCTAAATGTTTCATTATTATTATTATTATTATTATTATTATTATTATTATTATTATTATTACTATTATACATTCCCCTCCTTAAAGACAGTCTTTCAACTTGAATTTTACATGATTATTCAATTCTTTCTTCAATTTCTTCTTTTTCTCTTCCAAAAATCACTACATGCTTTGGCTCTGTTCCATTTCTCCTATGTTCTATCCATTATTTCCCGTTTTCTACCTTTGTTTTACTTCAAAGTTCGTTTTCATAATTTTGTTTCTGAAATATACAGTTCAATCATTTTCGTGTTTATCCCTGTTTGGTTTAGGTCTCCTGAGTTTTTATTGACTTGTTTACTACATCTGAAACCCTATTTGTAGGTCTATGAAAGTTTACATAATAATGTAATTTTAAAATTAATATTTTACAAATACGTTGAGAGAATATTTTATTTTTACTTCTTTCAATGTATGATGTTTCTTAGCAAATTATACGTAGCGCAAGTTTTGTTTTAGTGAGTCATCTTTAAAACTTGTACATTGAGAATTAATCAGTTTAACTGTGACTCCATATTTAAAATCATCCTTAGCTGTAAGCTTGGTAGGCAAGGCCCATAGAGTTAGTTTCACTCCAGTCAACTGACCAGTATAAAATATTCATACAACTTCTGATTTGTATTATAATTCACGTAAAAATGTGTAATGTATTAAACCATTAAACCATATAATATTGTATAAGCGTTTTTCTTCAGAAATGTCCTTACAATAAATTTACGTGTTTCCTTGTTTCATGAACGTTAATTTAGAACCTGACATCACGATACTAAAGCAAATACCGAATTCAAAGCCGGACACAGCGGTTTATCAATAATTATTGTAAGAAACCAATGTTATACACGATTTAAGACAATTTAATTAAAAATGACAACTTCTGTAAATAATTGTTACTGTACGTGCAATCACAGTTTAGCAGTGCAAGTGGTAGTAAAAAAGTATTTGTTGACTTAAGGTTGTTTATAGTCACACACACACACATACACATACATACATATATATATATATATATATATATATATATATATATATATATATATATGTGTGTGTGTGTGTGTGTGTGTGTGTGTGTGTATTATATATATATTCGTTTATTCATAATTGGTTTAAAATGTAAACATGTTAATTTCTGATGTAAATAAAAATGTTTTTTTCTATTCGCTAGCTGGTCTTTTTCAACGTGAGCATAACCTAAAAACTTATCATGTTACTTGTAATACAGTAGTGCATACTAGAGAAACGTAACGCCTGATCAAGCATACAATGTGCAAATAAAACGTTTAAGTGAAATACAATTGCAGTGGAATTAAGATAAATGTATGCAACTGAAAATGAATAAGCAATTGCATATCACGTCCTTCTCTGGAGATGTTTACGCTGAAGAAGAATGATTTAGACAAAAATGACTGGAGGATTGGAGCTGTAGATGTGCAGGAGTCTGCTCGCCACTGGGCGTTAGCACAATTGCGACTGTAAAAAAAAATGTGTGCGTAGTGTTATTCAATACCATGAAAATAATAATACCAGGAAAATAATATGAAATCCTGGTGATGCAATTAATTTTTAAACTGTAGTTTAAATTATGTTTCGAACATTGTATGTTACAAAAATACATAAAATATATTTTGTATGTAAAATTAATAACATGAAACCTATTTGATTGATTTAAAAGAATTATAAAACATATTTTATATATTTTTATATTATTTATGTGTAGACTATTAAAATCTTGGTTAGATATGTGAATGCAGTATTATTCACTATCCAGAAAGTAATACAAAATCCTGTGAATTATTTAGAGATGCCGGTCTAGTGAAATCTTATTAGTCTATGAAACTGACACTAACGGCCTATGCTAAGCTATTATCAAAATGTTGTTCCTTTTTTATTAATCAAGTTAAAAAAATGTGTAAATTTTATTTCTTTTTGTAATACGTAAATTCAAAGAAGTTATAAACACAGCCTAACAGATGATATTGCAGCGTACTCGGAGTTATTTGTGTGTAAATAGTGACGAGGTTACTTAAACTACAGGTGAACAAGCATATTTGATCTAGTTTGAATAGTGCAATTTATTTGCAATTTTATGATGGGCCATACAAAAAGTATAAATTAAGTCATTTAATAACTTATACCTAAATTTATATTATTTACGGTTACTCTTTTTATAACTCCAATATTATTGTTTATCATTTTATACTGTGTTACGATTTCGTGCTAGACTGTTTTTGCACATCAGGTAACTTCCCAGGCAATTTGTGAAGAAATGGGGATTGGACGTAAAATCATATAATGTAAATTTCGTACATGTTCTTGTGACAATTCACTTAACTCGTTATTAACTAGTCCAAGTTACTCCACAAGGCGTCACAGAAGACCAAGCACGAATGGGAAATAGGCTAACAATATTTGCAACTTTACTTTTTTATGGTAGGCCTAGCTCAGTGTGTTGGTTATCCCTTCCCACAAGGAGCATTTTATAGTTAAGACTTTATTTTAAGAAAAATCTAAAGTTAGTAAGCCAATTTAAGGTTAGAGGAATTGTGGGGTAAGTGCACAAAAACTTTGAGGCAGGTGCACAGAAAATTGTAGGGTAAAGGACATTAATTATAACCATGGGACAGAGGTACGGAAATTGGGCAGAGTTGCTGAAAATTGTGGAGCAGGGGCATTCAAAATCATAAGGCTAGGGCACTGAAAATCGTAGGACAACAAAAGTGAAAAGGCAGTAGCAGGCGCACTACAAACTGTGGGGCAGAGACAATAACAACCATGGGACAGTGGTACAGAATGTTAAAGGGTGGTGGCACTGAAAACTGTGGGGTAGGTACATTATAAATTCATTAGACAGAGGTACAGAAAACTTTAGGGTAGGAACACTAAAATTGTGAAGCCAGGACAAGTTATTGGGCAGTGTCCATCTAAGGTAACAAAACCACGGCAATGAATCACGTATAATCAACAAGACCTTACATTTTTTAAAACTAAGCCTAGTAACATCAGTACACATTTGTCTACTGCAGAATATACATGCTAACGCTACCATTTATGAATGGGAAACTATTTTATCATACCTATTGTTTTTAACACTCTAAGGCAGCGACCACACTTGATACAGAATTACTTTAATTGAGGTGAAACATCAGTCGCCATGTTGGATTCTTTTAGTAGTTTCTTTTTTTTAATTCTGAGAAAAAAATTAGTAAATTTGAGATCACAGCTTGAATTCTATTTATCTTGCGTCACAGTAAAAACATTGCAGTTGAACTTTTAACGTATATTTAGGCCGCGATTTTTCAAATAATTTATTTTATATTTTCCAAATTTTGTGTGACTGATTGCGGCCTAAATAAACGTTAAAAGTTCAGCTGCGTTGCTTGTGCTGTAGTGCAAGATAAATATAACTCACGCTATAATAGCATATTTTATACCTTTCTTATAAGAATATTAAAAAAGCGAAAAATAAAACAATTCAATATCGCGACTGACGTCTCACCTTGAACATGTTCAGTTTTATGGAGCGGTTATACGAACTACGAACTACTTCAGATCGCAGTTTCTTCTCGTGCAAAGTAAACTGGTTTCATATGTACTTTCGAACTACATGTCTTCTATGCCTCTCTCCTATTGGCTGCTTGGAGTAACTATTTTTATAACAAATATGACTGCTTCTTGGTGCGACATTTGGCACTAGTAAAATTATATTAGCTTGAAGGTGTAAAATATTTGTATTCACTTTACACACACAGCAGTAATGCAATGCGATTCTATATGATGATTAAAAAGTCACGAATATTGAGTGTGGATGTGCTAATAATTAAATACATGGTACATTTCAGGTTGCAAGTTTGTTGAGGTTGGAAAGTTCATTGAGTTCATTCTGTTCTTGCCAACACTTTTAGCTTTAAACACGATCAAACATGGCTGCCGAACATTTTAAACTAAACAAGTTTGATACCTGTAGTGTGACCGTGGCCGTAGACATATTTGTGGTAAATTTATAAAAATAATTACAGTGCAACGAGTGGAATGTGAGAATACTATGCAACAAAAATTTGTATTTTAACCAAGACATTATCACCATAACTAGTAAGACTGCTTTCCTTAATATTGGCGAAAGTTTACCGTAATATCTGAATAATAAATTGCCAAAGAATATAATTTGTGTACAATTAGTGTAGCAGTTTCTTGAAATTGACATTATACCTCCTCACTACCAATTTTTGATATTTAACTATTAAGTTTTTAATAGATATTATGGTTTTCGAATAAAAAACTTTCAAATACCAGCTAATTTGAAAATAATCATTATATATTATCCAAATACTTAAAAGACACCAGTAAGTATTGTGTGCGTACTGAGTTTGATGAAATTTGTTCTCTGTGATCAAATGTTATTAATGGACGACATACAAACAAAAATGCAAACACGTACATTCATAAATTCAAACAGAAATACATACATTCACAAGCAAGATCTATTAGACTATATTTCTTATTTTACAGATAAAATTGTGCATATAAATATAAGTATCTAATACATATCGCCTTCGCAATACAGTGACGCCAGAAGAGACATGTTAGTACATTTCGTTTCTCCCTGCTCGAGTAATAAACAATTAAGTCTGTGCATTCCTTAAAATGTAAGAAGACTGTGTTAAAATATGTACTTTAATTGTCGTATATTGAAAGTGTAATAAACCATAACAATTAGAAGACTGTCGTGTGCAATATTCAGTCATTGTCAAATTGCTAACATATTACACACATGTCAGAGCCATGCCGTACTTAAAAAGAAGTTCGCCGACCTGACTCCACTTATCACCGACTCAGAACTGCATTACAAGCGTTATAGTTACTCTCCGCCTTCAATGCAAATGACTGTTTACTACTTTGGAAAGCTATTTGCCAACCAGGAAGGAGAGAAGCTGTCAACAGTTGCAAGATATGCATATGTGTGTACGCAGGGGGTGGCCATGCCGTATACTGCCCAGGCAAATACGTGAAGTCGGCGTATTTGTGCCCTTGTTGCTTGAACATTTATACACTTGGTCACTGTAGACCATAACATTGTTTCCGCCATAAGAGTCAATGTATTTTACTCCAAGTTTGAAGATAAATAGAGTTAAAACGATTTATCGAATAGCAGATGTGTCGTGTTTATCTCAGTCTACGTTGTTTGGGGAACAAAATTTTAAAATTATATTAAAACTCATCTATATGGTTGGGTTTTGAAACACATTTCTGTGAGTTCTGACATCGCCAACTGTTTGTGCATGGACACTATTGTTAAACTAACATTTATGCTAGTTTCTGCTATTTATTTAACATTTTGTGTTCAAATTTGTTTGTTTTATTGCTATTAGCAAACATTTGCACATCGTCAGTGACGTACATATGCGTAAATAATCTATATATGTGGCTGTTTTTCCATGTTCGCTAGGTTTATGTGCATAAACACGTAATTTACACTATGCTAATGTAAAACATGGCCTTTTAACTCATGAAATGTAATAGTAGAAAATGTATTTCACGTACCTGTTCTCTCTTTACACCCGAATTCAACACACGTAACCGTTTTCATTCAAATATGTTCATTCTACAATATCTTATACCATACGAGGCACTTACGAAAACCTTACTCTATCTACTCGTTGCTGTGTGTTGGTCAACAATAACGTACTGTTCGCGCAGAACTGGCATATATACGTCGACTTCAAGGAAATCCCAACATGCCATCTCCTGTATACTCCCACCTCCATGTGTGTATGTATAAATAAGTACTCACACATAGGTGTGTGTGTGTGTGTGTGTAGGGTGAGTCATAAAGAAGTGTGATAATTTAGCGTTGTGATTGATTATAAAAAAAAGTAAGTATAAAATGTGCATTGATAAGTGTGGATATTAAATTACAGTGGGAGTAATGCTTATCAGAAAATAGATTTTAAATTCTGCTTTCCTTAAAGATAGTTAACAACACAGCACTTGACAATAAACAACATTTCTGAATTCTGTCAAATAAATGAAGGATAAACAAGTTTTGGGTTTTAATTTAAGTCATGAATTATTTAACTTGATATTCAGGGTATCATTATTACCACTAGGATTCGTTTTACGGACAAACTGAAAAGACATTTTCGATTTACTTATTCATAAAACATAACCACGCAAAAAAACGCATTCTGTCCTGATTCGTCATGTGTATGTAGTGTGTGCCTGTATACATGTATATAGTATCTTGCCAGAATTATCTACATAAAGCGCTTGAGTACATTTTACACAAAAAAACTCTATGGTTATATAAATAAATAGAAATGATCTTCTATTTCCACTTCAGTCTGGTTTTCGGAGTAATCATAGCACGATTACAGCCTTAAAAAATATGGAGGATAGAAAACTAACTGTACTAATTCTCCTTGATTCAGTAAGGCATTTAACACTGTAGATCATAAGTTATTTTTAAAGAAATCGTATTTATTCTTCCATCTTTCCGTCGATGCGGTGAATTGGTTAGAATCATATCTAATGGAACGTAAACAATGCATTAAATTAGACAATTATTTTTCTAGTTGGCGCAGTGTACCGTGTGGTGTTCCATAGGGGTCAGTACTTGGACCACTTTTGTTCTCTATGCTCATAAATGCTTTACCAGAGTGTTTGCAGTATTTGAATTACCATTTGTATGCTGACGACTTCCAAATATATATAAGTGATGTACCCAGTGAACTGAACACAAGCATTGACCAAGTTAACACTGATCTGTGCAATGTTGTTCTCTGGTCCAAAAATTCAAGGGTTGTAAATAAATGCCACTAAGAATCGGTACACCATAATCGTATAAAAAAACTAAAAAGTACGAACTTTTCACTCGATATCAACACGTTCTTCGTAGAGGACAAACAAATTGCTATGACCAAAACAGTAAGTATTTTAAGCATTAAAATTAATGAAATTCTTACTTGGACAGACCGTGTCAATGTATTGCAGGAATGTATTTGCATCTTTACACTCTCTTAAGCGCATGAAATATTTTCTTCCAGTAGAGACGAAGAAACTAATTGTACAGTCACTTATTTTCCTTACTGCGATGTTGTGTACAGTGACGTAACATGCGAACTAGCTGCAAGACTACAGCGATTACGTTATGTATTTAACTTGAAACCTCTAGACCTTATGAGGAGCTAACTTTCAAAACCAGACATGTCCACCTTATCAAGCTATATAGGAATGAGAATAAACATCATATTTTTTCGGTACTAACTGAGAATAAACATACCCATTTCAATGGGACATGTGTTTTGTTTATGGAATCTGAGTTCATACTCGTATGTAAGTCATCTTGTTTATTTAGAAAGAGCATTTTCGGGTCTTTGGACATGTCTGGTTTTGAATGTTTGCTCCTCCAGTTACTACTACAAAAATCTTAAGTGGCTCGAACGGGAAGAAAAACGCAGATGGCACTCGCAGTACCTACTTAAGAAGACTCTTACATCCAGAAGTTCTAAATATATTCTTGACAGATTTCAGTCACTCAGAGTAAATCATAATCACCACACACGTTCAGGCGAAACATTGCAACTCTTGGTACATAAACATAAAACTAAATTTATCTCCCAATCTCTAACAGTGTCTGGTGCTCGGTTTTGGAATGATTTGCCAAATGAACTAAAGATATGCTCAAACCTAAGCATTTTCAAACTCTAAAAACATATTTGTTACAAATTTAACATCTCGTGGAGTAGAGGAATGGTGCTACTATGTATTCGTACTAGCATTATTTAATTATTTGTTTATGTGTTTAGAGTTTAAAACGAGTTCAAAATTTAAATTGTATTAGACATGCAGATTCTTAACCAGTTTAAATATGAATATACATATTTATATCACATAGCTTTATAATTTGTTTTTCTTATCAACAACACGTTTACTGTATACTATAATACTGTTATCAAGATGCACACAAACTCCCGCAAGTTTAGTCTACATATAATATGTTGTTATACACGAATATTTAGATAACGTACACAATGTTTGTAATTTTTTACACCTAATGGCGTATCTATAGTTTCACTACAAATGCTTAACTTCGTTTATTTGCTTTACTTGCGGTATTCATTCATATATAAAATCAGCTGAAAATTTTAATGCATCTAGCTAAATTAATGAATCATTT
>PNEQ01027357.1:34366-47963 GCA_003012365.1 Medauroidea extradentata
ATATATATATATATATATATATATATATATATATATATATATATATATATATATACATACCTAAGCAGAAAACAGATAGTCATACTCAAGTGAACCGGCGAAAATTACTGAGCTCTGCCACTATGAGGACCTGTTTTCGAGCGTAAAGGTTTTATGGCAGGGTGTATTTCAAAACACTGTAGCTTGTGCTATGTTCAGTGACTGTGTCAACACAACTACTACGTGCTGTGTTCCTCCTGCGACATGTAGTAACGTTACTGTGATTGTCTCAGTCAACCGAACAACCTCTCCTAAGACACCCTGACGAATCAACAAAGAATAGCTACACATGAACACGTACAGTAAAACTGGTTGACTTCAGACAAGTGGGGTGACTTGAAATACCTTCAGCATAAACTAAATGGTAATAAAATATTCTGTGCTTTCCCAATAATTAATTATTTTTCGTGCATTGGCCGTACGTTTAATGCAGTTTTAGGTAGATAATTAATGTAAGTAATAATTTACAAGTAATTCTTATAACTGAAGTTTGCCCCATGTAAGTAAAAGTTTATTTTAAATGTTCCAAGTCTATCGATATTGTCTAAGCCATGCCAAATGTTTCACGTAACTCTGCGTTCTAAACTGAACTAAGTAAGTCAACGGTAACATTTTGGTTTTACATTCGGGTGGATCCGAGCTCGATTCTCAGGAGTCGCGGTGGCATAAATGTCAGACCTTTCGCATCCCACCAAAGCGTTCCGGGTTCGATTCCCGGCGGGGTAGGTCCCCGGATTATCGCATGTTAGAATCGTGCCAGATGAAGCCGTTGGTCAGCGGATTTTCTCGGGGATCTCCCGTTTCCCCCGCCCTTTCATTCCTGGATAGCTCCATTTTCACCTCATGTCACCACCACCAGCGGTATAAACCTAGCTGTTAAGCGCTGACCATAAAATCTCTCAATCTCATTCTCAAATCTCAGCACCAGCTATCATGTTTTCAGCTTTCTATGATTCCCGAAATCGCTACAGGAAATTGCTGAGGTAGTCCTTCAACAAAGGTCACAACCGATTACTGTCCCAGTTGTGTGTCGCTGTCTCTTAATGACTTCGCTGGCGTATACGTTTCAAGTCGATCAGTATGTGTGAAGTCACACCGTACAAGAGTATATCGTTGACATTTTTCTTGCGCAAGAAAAGTTAAGTTGAAAACATTCGTCCCTAGAAATCCTGCACCAAATTATCTGCATCACATTTCACGGAAAAGCTTCATACTCAGTGAAGTACGTCTCGTTTTATCTGGGTTTGAGTGGCAAGTGAGAGCAACATGATTTGTTTACGTAACGTCAGAAATCAGCGGCATTCCAGATAGGGAAAACGACGTCAAGGCTTATTTCCGCGAAGAGCTCGCCGACACAAGTAGAGGTCCCCAAGATAAGAGGCACTGCTGTCTGGCCGTGTCACAGGTCAGTGTTCATGTTGGCATAACACAGTAATCCAATCAGCAGAGATACATTCTTCAAGATGCTGGGCTCCTGGCTGGTGTTGTCTCTACTGTTGACTGCTGTGTATGCGGCCTTCATAGCTGTCCCATCTTCGTCTCGCTCACATTCATCTCGCAGGTATAATGCGCCGGTAAGTTCTGCTAACTAGCAAGTGTTCATGTTGGCATAACACAGTGATCCAACCAGCAGAGATACAGTCTCCAAGACGCTGGGCTCCTGGCTGGTGTTGTCTCTATTGTTGACTGCTGTGTATGCGGGCTTCATAGCTGTCCCATCTACGTCTCGCTCACATTCATCTCGCAGGTATAATGTGCCGGTAAGTTCTGCTAACTAGCCAGTCTTCATGTTGATATTACACAGTGATCCAACCAGCACAGATACAGTCTCCAAGATGCTGGGCTCCTGGCTGGTGTTGTCTCTATTGTTGACTGCTGTGTATGCGGGCTTCATAGCTGTCCCATCTACGTCTCGCTCACATTCATCTCGCAGGTATAATGTGCCGGTAAGTGCTGCTAACTAGCCAGTGTTCATGTTGATATTACACAGTGTTCCAACCAGCACAGATACAGTCTCCAAGATGCTGGGTCCTGGCTGGTGTTGTCTCTATTGTTGACTGCTGTGTATGCGGGCTTCATAGCTGTCCCATCTACGTCTCGCTCACATTCATCTCGCAGGTATAATGTGCCGATAAGTGCTGCTAACTAGCGAGTGTTCATGTTGATATTACACAGTGTTCCAACCAGCACAGATACAGTCTCCAAGATGCTGGGCTCCTGGCTGGTGTTGTCTCTATTGTTGACTGCTGTGTATGCGGGCTTCATAGCTGTCCCATCTACGTCTCACTCACATTCATCTCGCAGGTATAATGTGCCGGTAAGTTCTGCTAACTAGCCAGTGTTCATGTTGATATTACACAGTGATCCAACCAGCAGAGATACAGTCTCCAAGATGCTGGGCTCCTGGCTGTTGTTGTCTCTATTGTTGACTGCTGTGTATGCGGGCTTCATAGCTGTCCCATCTTTGTCTCACTCACATTCATCTCGCAGGTATAATGCGCCGGTAAGTTCTGCTAACTAGCCAGTGTTCATGTTGGCATAACACAGTGATTCAACAAGCACAGATACTGTCTCCAAGATGCTGGGCTCCTGGCTGGTGTTGTCTCTACTGTTGACTGCTGTGTATGCCGGCTTCATAGCTGTCCCATCTACGTCTCGCTCCATTCACCTCGCAGGGACAATGTGCTGGTAAGTGCTGCTAACTAGCCAGTGTTCATGTTGGTATAACACAGTGATCCAACCAGCACAGATACAGTCTCCAAGATGCTGGGCTCCTGGCTGGTGATGTCTCTACTGTTGATTGTTGTGTATGCGGGCTTCATAGCTGTCCCATCTACGTCTCGCTCCTTTCACCTCGCAGGTACAATGTG
This sequence comes from Medauroidea extradentata, assembly GCA_003012365.1. Classification (NCBI taxonomy): domain Eukaryota; kingdom Metazoa; phylum Arthropoda; class Insecta; order Phasmatodea; family Phasmatidae; genus Medauroidea; species Medauroidea extradentata. The sequence continues at coordinate 37,276 of PNEQ01027357.1, forward strand.
TCGGTAAGTGCTGCTAACTAGCCAGTGTTCATGTTGATATAACACAGTGATCCAACAAGCACAGATACAGTCTCCAAGATGCTGGGCTCCTGGCTGGTGCTGTCTCTACTGTTGACTGTTGTGTATGCGGGCTTCATAGCTGTCCCATCTACGTCTCGCTCCATTCATCTCGCAGGTATAATGTGCCGGTAAGTTCTGCTAACTAGCCAGTGTTCATGTTGATATTACACAGTGATCCAACCAGCACAGATACAGTCTCCAAGATGCTGGGCTCCTGGCTGGTGTTGTCTCTATTGTTAACTGCAGTGTATACGGCCTTCATAGCTGTCCCATCTACGTCTCGCTCACATTCATCTCGCAGGTATAATGTGCCGGTAAGTGCTGCTAACTAGCCAGTGTTCATGTTGATATTACACAGTGTTCCAACCAGTACAGATACAGTCTCCAAGATGCTGGGCTCCTGGCTGGTGTTGTCTCTATTGTTGACTGCTGTGTATGCGGGCTTCATAGTGGTCCCATCTACGTCTCGCTCACATTCATCTCGCAGGTATAATGTGCCGGTAAGTGCTGCTAACTAGCCAGTGTTCATGTTGATATTACACAGTGTTCCAACCAGCACAGATACAGTTTCCAAGATGATGGGCTCCTGGCTGGTGTTGTCTCTATTGTTGACTGCTGTGTATGCGGGCTTCATAGCTGTCCCATCTACGTCTCGCTCCATTCACTTCGCAGGTACAATGTGCCGGTAAGTGCTGCTAACTAGCCAGTGTTCATGTTGGTATAACACAGTGATCCAACCAGCACAGATACAGTCTCCAAGATGCTGGGCTCCTGGCTGGTGTTGTCTCTACTGTTGACTGCTGTGTATGCAGGCTTCATAGCTGTCCCATCTACGTCTCGCTCACATTCACCTCGCAGGTACAATGTGCCGGTAAGTTCTGCTCACTAGCCAGTGTTCATGTTGATATAACACAGTGCTTTACCTTTCTCATAAGAGCAGGATTACTAACTCTAACCACCCACTTTTACAGAAGAGAACAGCTATTTTCTCTCTAGTAAACAGATCCAAAAACATGTCTGCGATAAGACCAGTATTGCAGGTGTAGGAAACGAAATACTTTCCAGATGTCCTTCAAGATAACGGCTACTCCAATAGTTAAATAAACAACTATCCTGCTGAATTGAAAGTGACTGTGAAAAGAAAAAATGGCGAGTGCAATGTGTATCGAAACGTCGGGTTAGAAATACGGCAACGACAAGGCTGCAACGCAAATCCTAGACCTCGTGGTTTTCGTCTGTCAAGTACTTGCACGGTGGGATTTAAAATGTTCATAGAAGATACAGACGTCATCTTAGTTATTTATGACATATCTAACTGCAGTCGCATGGAGGGAGGCGAGATGCGAGACAGTTGTATTCGTCTTGTAAATTAGATGTGAAGTCCATTCATCTAACGTATACTCACGTCTCCCAAGTGTTTCAATACTGTATTCGCGAGTTATAAAGTATTTGCACTTCTGAAACATTTTTGTTTTTCTGAAGAATATTCGTTTTGCGTCTTGCTTGTATAAGATTTCACCATTTCTGTCTATCATTACATATCTGATTTGTACGCGATGGGGCTTTTCCTACCTATTTAAATAGATGTTATGTTTTGGTGAAAACTCTTTTCAACTGACGTCGAAATCTTGGATTATGTAGCGTAAAATCATTATTTGTAGAAATTCACCTCCACAATTTCGGATATTTCAGGATATTCTTTCATTCCTTTTTGTTTTTACTTATAAAGATTTTTAGGGCATATTTCTTAGTAATAAAATTTGCGAAGTAAGTTTACAGGTTTTTAGTTGGTATTTTATGTTTAAAAATGGATATTTTCCTACTAATTTTCCAGTTTATATTTAACAATTTTGTATCGTTATTAGTGCAAAGTTTTGACCTTAAGATAATGTTTAAACTTGAATTTTACATGATTATTCAATATGTCCTTATTTCATTCTTTTAGTTTTCCCAAGTTCACTTCCTTCATTGACTGTGTTAGTATTTTTCTTGTTTCCTTTTATTCACCTCAAATATCGTGTTCATAAATTTTCTTTTCACCTAACATTACCCTACTCATTCATGTTTTATTAAAGTATTTACTACATTATTGTCTTTGTGAGTCTGTTATTAATTCTATGCATGTGTCCATAAAATGTTTATCTGTGTTTTCTGATCGTGTCTGTGTATTGCTCCAAAAATTTAAAGATTTTTACATTCAATTTTTTGTCTATGTGATGGCTGATTCTACAATTGCTTTTGTTTTTAATGCGTAAACTGCTTCTGGCAGTACAACTGTACTGTAGAGTCTGAGTTTTGCCTATGTATGTATGTTTCTCTAGTTGTAATGTGTAAATTTGAGTCTGACTTCTTCTAAAGTTCTTCCGTACTTTCTATGTTGGATGACCCCTTTATTCCTCCTACTAGTGTATATTATTCTAGATCACGGTCGTAGAAGAACAGGTCTGGACACTCGCCTGGATATTTGACCCCCTTGTTTGGCTGTAGTTCACCAAGTTACCGAGAATATAGTGTTTTATTGGCGCTGATGTTATGGCGGTCGGACTAAACTCCGCCCACTTGATTTCCGTTAAGATAAACAATTCATCAAAACGTATTTTTTATCAATTTATGAAATACTTTCTTCGCTCACAAATATAAGAAAAGGCTCCAGCAATCTTTAATTACTTTATAAATTTAACAATGAAAAAAAGTGGACGGAGTTTGAGTCCGACTGCCCGGAAAACAGCGCCAAAAAGTACGGCATTCTCGGTAACTTGACGAACTACAGCCAAACAACAAGGGGGTCAAGCAAAATATGTTGTTAGATAGGCGAGTGTCCAGACCTGTTCTTCTACGACCGTGTTCTAGATCCTTAAAATTTGTTCGACTCGTGTTTTGAGTGCATAGCTTGTAAGTGGTTCTTTCTTTCAATGTACTGTTCTTATACACCTGTAGATCTGTTTTGCAGACATCTCATTATTGTTTTGGTGACATGTGTTCTACCTAACTGAAGCCCTTTTCCTTTTCTTCCTATTGTTTGTAGTTGTGTCAAAGATCATGCTGAATAAACGTGGCGAGAGTCCATCTTCTTGTGTGACCCCGACGTGTATAATGTCGAAGGTGTTTGTGGTAATCTTTGTTGAAGATTATGACCCCAGTGTGTATAAAGATATTCTTATCTTCAGTGAGTACAAGGTTGAAGGTGTTTGTGATGATCTTTTAGGAAATCACAATTTTCAAAGACTTCACAGCTCAAGTCAAGACATATTGGTAGTAGCCACAGCATCTTAATAACCATACGCTGACCACTACCTGCAAGATTCAGAACAGACACTAATAAGTTTAAGTTTGTTTTAATATTTGGTCCGTCCCAGTATCAAGGAGGCTTTCACATTTCTGCCATCTGGAGAGGCGTCCGATAGGGATTTAACAATCACCATACTAATTACTTTTAATATTATATTTCCAGCAGTCGGAGAAGCCAGACGTGTACAGCCTGCACATCAGGTCTCACATACAGCACCGCTATGCCAGCACAGTTGTCTCTAGCAGGGTTGCCAACCCCGCAAACAAGGCACAGGAGATATTCTTCAGCTTCGTCATGCCTGAGACAGCCTTCATATCCGGCTTCCTAATGTGAGTATACTGAGAGCTATCAGTAGAAGTATAGTAGCTTGTAGCTCAGTGTGTGATGTAAGGGTATATATATGTGCAGGGAGATAGATGGTGTGGAGTACAAGGCTCATGTGAGAGAGAAGGAGGAAGCCAAGAGAGAGTACACACAGGCTGTGAGTCAGGGCTTAGCAGCAGCACACGTCGCCCAGAGGTGAGTGTACACTGTCAGGAACCTATATCCCGCACCTGCTTTCTTAGTATTGTGCTAGATGCAGCACCACCCTTCATTGTATTGTAGTTGATCATGTACCTGCCTTCCTGCTATTCAGCTACAACCCGTGCCTGCCTTCATAATGTTTGCCTAGATCCTTTACCTGCCTGCATACTGCAGCGCTAGATCATGTACCTTAATCTTAGTTGTAGAGTCATGTAACATATGTATTAATCTATACTGTATTGCTAGACTACGTAACTGTAGTAGCTTGCTTTATGTGGTGGTATATACGTATTTGCAACTATGCTATGTTGCTAAAACCAACTTGTGCTCTCTAACATGTTTTTAGTCTAGAACTCACACCCAAATTTTTTTTCAATGGTAGTAATTTTCTTTAATTAAGAACATGAAACGGACCTTTTTTGAGTTTGTTCTTCATACTGACGCACGACATATGTTCAGAGCTATAAAACAGTTTGTTTAAAATCTGTATAGTTACACATATATACAGTTTGTATGTGTGTGTTTGTATATATATATATATAAACATTTACCCATATTCGTAAAAAATCTGTAATTTTGTTATTGACAAGTTGAATTAAAACTCACTGCAGTCAGGAACGTACTCATATAATACTTTCTTCGGAGAAATGAAGACACCTTGATTATTTGTGACTAGGTAGTCAACATTCTATTCACTCTCAGCTGCATCTCTCTGCATATCATCGTGATTGTTCTTGTTCAGATCTACTTACTTAACCTTAGTGATAGACTCGCAGACAGTTGACCCACGGGAAAACATAATTAAGTTCTTATTGTGTTTTTAATATTAACTTGTCACAAGGCTATTTCGCGAAATTCTGATGCTCGTAGTTAATTTTTCACAACTTTAGCTCGAGAGCGCATGTCATTAAAATAAATAAAATACGGGAATTGTTCACCAGCATCATTCTCCCTTTTGCAGCACCCGCAACTCTGACAGGTTCACAGTGTCTGTAAACGTCGAGCCTCTGAAGAAGGTGACCTTCAACCTGACTTATGAGGAGCTGCTCAAGAGACAACTGTCCTTCTACACGCACACCATCAACATAGATCCTGGCCAGGTGAGTGATCATCGCTCTTCATGCAGTAGGATTCAAATAATTCATTATTAAATTTGAAAGATTTCCTTATTATTGTGGCTATTATAGTAAATAATTGTTACCGAGCAGTTGTGTGCCTCATTTTGTTACATATTAAGTAATTATATTTTATAGTTTCAATTGCACCTGCCGTAGCACTGTAAACTTAGATTTCATACCTGTATTTTCAAATCTGCTATTTCATATTCAGACATGAGGTCCTTTGAGTGTGTCTTCAGAATTTAAGAATCTTTACGAAGATTCATATTGTGTGATTATTAACTGAGTAGCATGATATATGTCAGTGAGTTGGTGTTTTAAATGGTTTTATTCTCCCCCGCAAAGTCGTTCTCCTAGTTCGTACCACAAAGTTATCAAGCTTGCTGAAGCAATTTTATGTCTCCTATTCAGTGGAGACACTATCAAGCTTTCGTTTCCTCTCTCGTAAACGTCTCTGCTCCCTTCGCAAATGACATATATGCTACTTACAACAAAAACTGTTTCCTCGTGTATTTTATATATTGGTTCTAGCAGCGAATCTGCAACGAATTCAGTAGAATATTTAAAATTTTGAGTTATTAAAAAAAATTAGCATATTTTATCTAGATAGGCTACTTATGACAATATATATTTAAACACATGGCCTGTTAGGGATACATTTGTAGTATCGATACATATCATTATATACTTCTGCTGTGCAGCAGTTGAGGGGGAAGCGCGTACCAGTTTACAAACAGTAGTAAATCCGTTAGTTCTTGAGAAATAAATTTTGTTTTATTTCGTTACATAAAAACTTCTCTTTTCTCACTAAAAAATGGAACAGTATCCCAAACAGTTTAAAAGTTGTAAGATGTTTAAAAGTTTTAGGCAGCCAGATTATTACTGTGGGAACTAAAATACAGTTTACTTTCGGAAGTTTCACTGTAAATGTCTTGTAAGCAGATTATTTCAAGTTTCGAGAGTTTGTACTGATAATAGCATTCACATCATAAAATAATTCAGGGATAAGACGGCGGAAGCAGAACATATAATCCAAACTGATAGCAGTGTCAACACTAAAGAGACGTAAGGTAACGTGAAACAATAGACTGCGATTACGCGAATCAAGTTCAACACAATATAAGAAGGTAATTTATGCACGAGATATCTGTGACTTTTAACTATAAATTATTCGCAGATTGTTCGTGACTTGTCCGTGGAGGTGTTCATCAATGAGTCCAGCCCCATCAAGGCAGTGCATGTTCCACTACTCAAGGAGAGCAACGAGATAGACCCTCAGGGATTCTCAGAAGGTAAAGATGAAAAGAGTTCACGCTGTTGTTCAGTCAGTAAAAGGACTTAGATTCATGTACACGTTACATACATTAATGAAATGTATTTTGGTGGAAATGGCTGAAAAATTATGTGATTGCTTCTCACTCCTTAATCAAAAATATAAAATGGCATTAGAAAATTCATCATTTACATGCCAGACGGAATAATGTTTGTTGAGAAATAATTGGTTGTCTATAGCATCCGAAACATGCTTCTATAGATTCGTGTACTCGAAGTAATATGATACTATCTTGTGATACTGAAGAGCAGTGTACTTGATACGAGGTATATCTTTGGATAAAAAGTGGGCATGTACTTGGTGTTGTAGAGGATCCGTTTGCTGAGATCGACGTGAGTAGCCCCAACTCGGCGACGGTACGTTGGGCGCCCACAGAGAAGCAGCAGAGATCACTGAAAGCTGAGGGCATCAAGGGTCAGCTGTCTGTGCGGTATGACTTGGATAGGACCACACATCCAGAGCAGATCCTGGTGAGTCTTTCTGACGCTTCCAGTAAACATCACCCACAATCTTTCGATAGACTTGATGCTCCTCCTTATTTTTCATCTATAAACATCCTGTTGATCTTATCTTCTGTTTCTGATATTCACGCCATTCCCAGCATTTTTAATATTGAGAATGTCAGAGGGCCATTTGTCGCTGTATGTCTTGCCATAAGAGATAGCTCATCTTCCTTCCTGAACATTGTTTAGCCTTTGACACTTCATTCCAGTCATCCTTAGAGAATGCCTTGGTCAGTTCTTCACGGGCTTCCGACTCTTCCCTTCGCACCCAAAATCTGTTCTTGTGAGTCATTCCTTACGGTTGCTACTGCTTCATCTTTCCCGCCTCTAGGGAACATATTGGTTAGTTATTCCGTGGATTTTTTTTTCGTTGCATTTTGCAGATATAGCAGCTAAAGTTTTACACATAATAATAATTTACAGCAATACTTTATTCCTCCCACAAATATTTTGCATGAATTTTTATTATGTTAAAGAATTTTAGGATATTATTTTTTCTTTTACTTGTAGACTAAAGGTGTAAACAATTTTTTACTGTCTGTGTTGACTTTTCAAATGTTGTATATCACCTAGTTTCCTTTTTTCTCACAGTTGTATTCCATTGGTCTATCCAAATCCCCCATTTTGCCCTTACATCTCCTGTCTCAGCTGGTGAAGACGTTGCCATATCTGAGTCAACTAAGATAGGACATTCAACATCTTGAGTGCTTCTGTTTCTTTTCTTGCATAGCTTACGACTGAGAGAAAAACTATTATGTTACTTTTAAGAGGCAAGGGTTAAAATATGTATAGTTAATGGGTGGATCGATCTGTGCATTACACTTGTTATTATATAAACTTTTACTCTTATTGAAGTATAAATAATCATTCAAATTGTCATATAAGACGTTACTAGCTGAAAGTCTATATTGGCTACGGTTCGAGCAAACACAAGGTCAAATAAATTATTATTGAATTATGTCTGATTTGCGAGCAGTTTGGAGGTTAGCAGATGACTTTCGCCTCTGTGAACAACACCTTATGAAACGCAAAGGTCAATGCAATGACTTCTGAAGTGATATAACATTACTTGAGTGCAATGTTAGAGCAGAAAGTGATGGTAATGGGAAGAGTTTCTGAAGAAATGTATTCCCGTTCTTACACATATTGCATGCTGAGTGTTACAGATAATTTGTAGTTCTTCCATAATTCTGACACATTCAAGATGCTGATGTATGGTATTCTCTGCAGGTAAATGAGGGATACTTCGTGCACTTCTTCTCTCCAGAGGACCTGGTACCGCTACCAAAACATGTGATCTTCGTGATGGACATCAGTGGTTCCATGTCCGGCCGCAAGATAAGGCAACTGCGAGAGGCTATGGTCAGGATCCTCTCTGACCTCAGTCCCGCAGACTTCTTCAGCTTCGTCACCTTCTCCACGGACGTCAAGGTGAATGATCTATTAGATTCCAGCTGGGGATAAATAAATATCACATGGGAGTGGGAAACTCGAGGGCACTGCTTCATACCCCGATAACACACATTCTGAGTAGGAGCCGGTAGGCATCTACCACTGCCTGAAAATGACATGAAATGAGGCCCAGTAATGGAGAAGCGACAAAATGCGAAGGGCAGTGAAACGGTAGAATCCCGAAGAAACCCGCAGGCGAAAATAATGTCCGCCACATTTTCTAAATGCGGAAAATTCGGGGACTGTTCCCGTCGGGAATCGAACTCGGGTGCCTTATAGGGAGACGAATACTCTAGTCACTGCTCCAACTCAGAGAGAGAAATAATTTTAACAGTTACAGTTTCTATTCATGAGCATGAAACAGCGTTCGTCTGTATTAAGTCTGCACAGATTTTAAAAACCTGTGTCAGCATATTTTTTATGGGGTATCATTATATTGTGTTCACTATTGAGAAATGAGGCTTAAATAGATTGTTACTTTGTATTGTTACAGTTCAAATATTTTTAGAATAATACATCCACATATTCTGCACCAGATTCATATCCATATTGCTCCTTACACGGTATCCTTTAAAACATCAGATCTCATAAGTAAATTCAATGAAGAAAATTAATCAGTGCGGTTACTTTGCACTCCCATGAGTAACTTTGCACCACCAGATTTTTTCCATTCTGTGTAAGAATTCCAAGATACTCGTCACTCTTAAGTGCTGTTTATTATAAAAGCTATGAATGGTGGAGAAGTCAACGCTTTGAGATTCTGCAAATCTGTACTTACAACAAAAATATGTGGTGCAAATAAACCCAGAAATTAGGTAAACTAACCCCACTTTACGGTATGAAAATTGTTTGCTCTCAGATTCTTGAGGAAGATGTTTCCCTTAAAGAAATAAAGAAAAAAGTTTTTTTTTTTTAAGTTATTTATTAGTGCTTTTTATTTTCATATTAGTGTACAGCTGAATTGAATTGTTTGAAAAATCGAAAAGTTCTATGATCCGATTCAGTTCAAATAAATAACTAAGTGTGCGATGTATACATTTATAATTACTTTAGGAACATTGAGGATTCTTGTAATTTTTTAAATAGACTATTGAATCGTAAGGACAACTGAAACTAATTGTATCGTATTATATACAAGTTTGTCCTGTGGACATCTGCTATAGATTGTATGTTTATAGGACGATGTGGTTGTAGTGCTTACACTACTTTTAGCTTTGTAAACGGCCGTACGTGCTAAATAACGTTAGTTTAGAGGTTAGTGCAAACAGGAGATTCAGGATGAAACGCTGACGAACTAAGTGGATATCGTTAGTTGCTTGAAAGTAACAATAATGCGACTGAAATCAGTTTTAACTTTGTGATTTTAATGTTGATATATTTTCGTGTTATTTATATTACACTTTACAAATTTTACGTTAAAAAACGTCTCCGTGACGTAAGGCAGAATAAATCAAAATAACAATTGTATTATTAGTAATTTACATTATAATATATTATTCATATTGTAAGTATTATTGATAGTAATATATTAGTATAACCTAAAGTGCAAGTGCTTATTCCAGGTGTGGGATGTGGAACGTCATTTGAAAAGATCGTACAGACCAACTTCTCGCACTAGGTCACGTGAAACTGTTTTACGTAATTCTACGGTAGTTGCTGCCACGCCAGACAACATAAACAAGGCAAAGGAATTCATCGGTCGGCTACATTCTCGCTCATGTAAGTTTTGCCGAGTTGAAAGTCAGAGATGCTGATTTCCGAAAAAAATACTTCGCAAAGTGAGTCGGTTAAAAAAAAAAAAAAAAAATACAAATAAAGTAAGAATAATAAAAGAAGTACATACATGCTCTTGGTAAAAGTAAAACTGTATACTTTTTTAAATTCATAAAATGTCTATTGACAAAAAAAAAGTTTAGTCACTATATCAATGTGAAAATTATTTTTAAAATGTTAATATACGGCACTGCTTGTAAATGACGATCTTTCTCCCTCCCCCCTCCCAAAAAAAAATATTAGCAACGAAAAGGTTGGATTCGAATATGAGAAATTTGTACAAACTCATTGGCAATGCATCGTAATACTTTTTTTTAAATTGTTTGATTACACGTGTGTTTTCTGCAATAACTTCTTCCAGTGTGGTGTCACTTACTTCTCGGTACGACTTCGCCCTAAAAATGAATGGAAAGTATGTTTCCCATCAAGGAGACATCTATAGGTGGTTCAGGATAAAGTGAGTACATTTGAAACCTAGTTACCTTATATACCTTTCAGGTAATTTTTAATTCCCTGCCCCTTTTTAATAAAAAAAAAAAACACAGCTACCTAAGTAACCATAAATATTTATAGATTGTACACTCTCAAAAACCTAACATATAAGGCCACGATATACATTACCTTTCAATTAATTT
>PNEQ01027357.1:48063-60106 GCA_003012365.1 Medauroidea extradentata
ATATATATATATATATATATATATATATATATATATATATATATATATATATATATTTGTTTTAACCGCCATAATTTATTATTTACCTCTGGAAGCGCGAAGTTTCTCATCATTGTGCTAGCAGTTTGAGGGCTGTTCTGAAGTTCCTCTCCTTAACTCTACCCTCAAAAAGGTCAAGAGAATCACAAAACTTAATAGTCTAAGATTCCAAAATCATTCTACTTATCACTAAAGCGACTTACATAAGACAAATGCTGCAATAGTTAGCTGGCAATATTAAAATAACCTAATAAGTTCAAGTATGTCTAGACGACTCTTGTTTTGAAATTAGAATTTTTGGTCACGATTCTCGCGCGATGGTGAGATTCACCAAATTCAGTTGATAATTGTTACTTCTGTGAACGAAATATTATAGTACTGAGAGGGTAAATTATTTTTGGATTTATGTAGGTACATTTGTTGTATATTTTTTCTTTTGAAACTCTGTACGGTTCGCATGTATTAAAACATCAGATGTTGTGTTACTGTAAAAATTACACAGATTTTACGGGAGTAACTAAAGGTTTAACGACATGATGTATCCGAAAACTTTCACATCAATCGACAAGTTAGTAGGAAAATCATGGATTTTGTGTCGGGGACAATCCTTAAAGTTGTAATGTATGTGTGGGTTGTGGTGAAGAAAGGTTATCACATTAAAAAACCAGAACAGTCTTTTTGGTCAAAGTGTTGGGGCTTTTGTTCCAGTGACTAACATTCACGGAGCTCTAATGAAAGGCGTGGATGTCGCCCTTCTGGGCAAGGAGATCATTGAAGGAGGTCCAGAGCCTATGATCATTTTCCTGACTGACGGCGAGGCGAATATCGGAGAAAGTAATACTGAAAGGATTGTTGCCTCCGTAACCGAGGAGAATGATGACGGAGTAGCCATATTCGGGCTGGCATTCGGCGACGACGCCAACTTGCCTCTACTGAAGAAGCTATCGCTGAAGAACTCTGGCTTCGCACGCAAGATCTACGAGGCGTCAGACGCCGCTCTGCAGCTGCAGGACTTCTACCGTCAAGTATCGTCACCGCTTCTTGCCAACGTCACCTTCAAGTACACTGAGAACCAGGTCAGTGCATGTTCACTGTTTGGTCAGCTGCAGGACTTTACACGAGTATGTTTGATACACATACAGTGACTCACTGACAGCTATCGTTCCTCAGGTTGAGGAGGAGTCACTGTCCAGTACAAAGTTCAACACTTTGTTCCGAGGCTCCGAGCTGGTTGTCTCGGGGAAGTTGACCTCAGACAACGTGTCAGGGGTCGTGACGGCGAGAGGTTCGAATGGCTTTTACATCCTGGACTTCTCTCCAGTGATCTGCCTCGAACCAGAGCATTACAACTCCACACCCAGTTTCATGGAGCGACTGTGGGGCTACCTGACCATACAGCAGCTGTTGGAGAGAGAGACTGCAGGCAGCGGCAACTCTTCTGCTCTACGTCAGAGAGCGCTCGAACTGGCTCTCAGGGTGAGTGTGCATCTTTACTGAAGGCTCCACTGATCAACTGTACGTCATGACAATGGCTTCCACCAGCTCGCTGTAGCTTGACTTTACTATTTTCTCACAGAATGAACAATGCAGTGATGGTGCCCTGTCTGCGGAGAGTTGTGTAATAGTTGATCTGCGTGTGATAGGAAATGAGAGCCTATAACTAACTTATTAATTGGAGGTCTGGTATCTTATTCTATCACTGTTACAATAATATCTCTTGCTTGTCTAATTGCCACCAGAGATGCAATTTCCGGTAATCATTGGACAGTTTGTATTGCTGAAAATCTCTTTTGTGTAATTGTATCCCTGTTCTTCTGTTCGGCAAAGTAAATATCGGTATACCAGTATACTTCTCGATCCAAGACTGGAATAATGAATATTATAATTGACAGTTTCATGCATATGTAAGTGGTACAGTGGACTTTGAAATCCATAGAAGTGGTATAAAACAATTAGATGAGTATGGCCATGTAATTTCGGTACTAAACTTTTCTCTGGCCATATTAGCAAATGTATTTTCCTAACTGCAGCAGTTGTATGCCTAATATATGGATATTTTTTACCTTTTGAAGGTGAAGAAGTACTACGTAAGTGGAATAATCTTTTTTTTTATCTATGTTCTGTCCCAGATACGCTCAGGGTATTATTCTTAAATACATACGAATCTGATGTGATTTTGGGAAAACTGTTTTCAGTACGAGTCAATTAATGTCTAATATATAGAGCTGTGTAGATATTGAGGAAGAATGGTATTGATAGCCAGCTTGGTTTGAACACAAGAAGTTTTTACTGTGTATTACGGTCCCACTGTAGTATTTGTAAGGCTACACCTGGGTCTAACCTGAAAAAAATTAGTTACTGTATTACCTTTTGCAATCTGTGAGATAGTAAAAGTAACTTAGTAGCCAACTGTAATTTTAGTTTAGGTGACTTATTCATTTTTTGCATTTAGTACATTAGAATGAAACCCATATAATAATTGATGGTTTTTTTTTACATACAGCTGCTGGATATTTAAGTATAGGAAATCAAAGTAAGAATTTTTTTAAACGAATTTCATTGATAAAAATGTGTAATGTAGTTGCACACATTTATAGGTTAAGACTGATGCTAATGTATTTGACATAGTTTGTCCCAAAGCATACCAAAACTGCACAGAGAGAAAGAGAATTAATGGTTTCATACAAATAGTGTCAGTTAAATATACATACGTATTACCAAACGTATTCTAATTGGTTAAACGATGGACTGCTAAACGCGTATTATAAAAGCAACCATATAAGCATTTGGTACGAGTATGTCCTTATATTATAATAAAAAAGTATTTTAACCGCATACTTAAATGGAAGTGTGTTTTATCTTTGTGAGAGACTATAGAAACACTTTTTCAGACCAAAAAATATATTATTCTTGTGTAGCTGATGCTCGGAATAGTTGAGAAAATGTGTTGATGACCATGCCGTTTGGAAAGGTCAGTTAGTGAAAGTTGTGAGTATGCTAAATAACAACCATTTTACATAGTGAACAATTAAATAGATACAATCAAAAATATTAGTTAGGTCTGCGTGTTTCTCTGTACTCGAATATATTTTGCACGGAATTGTTTTATTACATATTATTAGATAAATTCAGTTGGTCGCCAGCAGTTCTGGTCAAAATGAGTGTGTGTGAGAGAGTTCAGAGACGATTTTTTTTTTTTTTTTTTTTTTTTTTTCAGTTTTCCTTTGTTACGCCGCTAACATCTTTGGTCGTGGTCAAACCCAATGATATTTCCACTGTTAATGCAGAAGAAGGTATGTACTATGCATTGTCGTGAATTATAAGTCTTTCTAGCAACATAAGTGTGTTGTTCCTGCCAGTGTCAGAACAAGTGAACTTCATACCATGCATAAGCACGAGGATGTGGTGATTTTTTCCAGTCTGAGGTTGCATACTTGAGTGAGTCTGGTAATTAATGGATGTGTGAGCCAATTTTTAAACTTTAAGTTGAGACTGATTTAACATGCTACCCATTTCCACAATAATCTACTTAAAATGATATATCGCATCTAATGCAGCAATATTCATAACTGAATAATCAGAGGTTACTCTTATAGAATTTTCACTTTTTGCGAATATGTGTGTATGTTTGTCATTAATATTTTTACTATATGTTATTTAGTTTTCATTTAAGAGCGAAAGAGAATAGGAAAAATCCCTAGAAAAAGTTTTTAATATTTACGAGATTCTTCCGAATTATTTCGGCACTAAATACAGCCAGGAAAAGCAATACCTTTGTAAGTATTTTAATATTTAAATTATTCTGCTTTTAAAATGCCATATTTTCAAACGCTGCCGTAAACTTTTAAAACACGTTCTTATTGGGTAACACGACGTAGTCGTGCATGTTTTGATTAGCCGCCGCCCATCAGGCACTATTGTTTACGTTTTTCGTGAGCGGCAGTGAGAGTAATGCCACCATCTCTGGACGAGTTTCGCAAGATCCACCCACCCCTCGAATTATCGTCCAATCACGGGTACCTTGAACTCGCCTATTGGCTAATAACGTTGCCACAGCCAGTGGAACAGCCAAAAACACTACAGCTGCAGGGATTTCGTCGCAAACTGCAAGCAACTGACTAAGGCCGTAATTATTTTATGCTAACCGTGCCAACTTTGTACACAATACAAAGAAATGATCATTACGTACCGTATTTTGCCGTTAATAGCAGACTATTAGGTGTCTTCTTGTAACTTAAACCATGCAGTCCGTCTTTATATGTCAGATGACGCTAATGTTTGGATTTTATTTGGAGTAATTGTATTTCATTGCTGCGCAGAAGAACTACAATGCACATTTATACACTTCGGAGTTCAGCCATACTCGTTTATACCGCTATATTAACTACCTTAAACCGGTGTTACTTTAAACTTGTGGGGTAACTGTACCCCACCCAACATGTTTGTCTTTATGTCGTTTTGCAAGGAATGTTTTAAAGGTTAGCTACATTTTCAAAAGTAATTATTTCAAATACTAGGTTCCAATTATCTACTTATTTACCACAAGAACCCAAATATAACATTTTCAGTGGTCAAAGTAACCCCGGTTTACGGTACTTTATTAAACACAATTTGAATGTATGTGGCTGTAGTTTGTTTGTGACATACAACAAAATGTCAGTGGCGTGACATCAACATGGCGGTTCACGATTTTATCGCGCAAAAAAGACTGCTCTTATATTTTTGTTCTTCTCGAGTTATAGAGGCGCAAAAAAAGAAAGAAAGGTACCGTTGTTCATTAAAATAAGCGTACTTTTAAATAAAATATGATAAAAATAGGAATTTTCTCTATTGCTGTCTTAAATGGGCCTCTCTTACAAAATTTTACTAAGAACGTGTATGTAATATGCACGAAAAAACTAGACCGTCGGAGGTGAAATGTTTAAATTTGGAGTTGATTTGAGATACGTACAGACATTTAGAAATCGTACAATTAAAACGCCCGCGAAAACAGTACGTCCCAAATGGCCGCCGTTGTGACGTCATCAGTCTGTAAACAAGAAGTTGGAGTAGGCAGAGATGCGCGAGAGCACAGAATGCCGGACTATTAAACACTGTGTTGTACCAAGATGTACAAACACGAGCATAAATTCTGTCTTGAAACTATTTTTTACTGCCTCAAAATTGGAAAATCAACGAGCGAAGGGGTTCAAAGCCACGCGCCGAGACATGAATGTTTCTCATGGATACTTTGCACTGTTGATAATATAATTTCAATGATGGCTAAGTACGCATTTAATAATGAAAAAAGATAAAACGAGTACGATAAAAATAACGTCATGTCGCTTCTGTACCTTCTTATTGTGTGCTTATGACGCTACCTAATGGTGTTTTACGCAACATTATCATCAGTTATGCATAACTTGAAAGCTCTCTACACATCTTGGCTAGTAGCACCATCTTTGATGTTGCAGTTTCAATGTCATCATTTTTTTACTGACAGCAGCTGTACAGTGAATGATTTCCTCCGAGCATTGTGTAAAATCATGCCAGTCCGGTTGTTTACATCGCTATAATCTATCGTGCATTGGCACCTCTTATTTCTGGAACAGTGTAGCATTCGTTATGTTTTAGATACACATGTATATATATATTATAAATACTTATACTTACTAAGCTTTAATATGCCATTAAGACAAAGCCATAATAAATTACGAACTGCACGGTATTAATTTATACAAACTATCGATGGCAAGAAAAACAAGTGCAGACGTGACCAATCAAAATCAGTTTACAAACACAGCCACGTCGGCTGCTATTATCAGAATTTTATTTTACATTGCATTTTCATACCAAAGTGTTCAGAAGAAAGAATGTTTCTTTGTTCGTATTTCTCCTTTATTATTAATATCGTACGTATTTTAACTAATTTTAACACCCCATTGTATATTTCTATTCAGTTGTATTACTCGGACAGGCAGACATTTCTGTCTCATGAGAAGGCCTTAAGAACGAATGATATGTGTTGTCATGGAATGTAGTTTCTGTGGAACTATGTAGTTAGAAACATGCCAGCTTCTCTATGGTGGTGTTATGGAAATCCATGGAAACACGAAATCAGGACGGCCAACCGAGGAAACAGAAATTCTCCTTAGAACGAGTTAACATTGTCGGCTATCAACTGGGGTTGACACATTTTACAACACTGTAAAACTACTATGAGCAATATTGACATTAACACGTCTTATTAACATGCTTTTTTTTGTCGTTTTGTTGGTGTGCATGTAGAAGATAAATGATGCGTGAATAGTCCACACAAAGCATTAACAATTTGCTTGCATTGTAAATGATATGAATTGTTGTGTGAGTTTTCTTGATAACAGCTACTCTCTACACGCCTTTCTATTATTATACTTCCTTTTCTTCGTTTTATGTATTACGTGTATTTGATACGATTAATTATTAGTAACTTTTAAGTCCATTTTAAAAACGTGGTTCTTTAAAGTGTTTTTATTTAGATCTTATTATTTTGCATGTAGCACTTAATATGTTGGTATAGCATGGTATTGCAGGCATATTGTGCGTCTTTCTCGTCGTCAGGTTCTGATACAGCGGACACAGCACTAAACCAAGGACAGCTACTGCCATCTAGTAACAACCACTTTAACTTTCCTCACTCTATACAGTCAGATTCAGGTACGTATCATCAAGTTGTCCAAGTGCATAATTACATACTTATGTAGACAAGTGTCAAAACGTCTGGTAAATATAAGTTTTTCACTGTTTGTAATTGTTTAGGAAGAGTATCGACATCTTTTTAGCATCTCAATCTGTAAATATTGATCCGAAATGCCTTGTTATATAGTTAGATAAACAATATTACTTACTGTTTGGCATGACTTTGATGTTAAGAAAGAAAATAAATAATTTTTATCTTCAAAGACATCAAATAGGACAAAGTGAAGTCATTAGCTCACAATGAAAAAAAAAAAAAAAAAAAAAAACTACTCTAGCAGCCATATATTTAGGTCACGATGTCCTTAACATGTCGAGATGCCATTTAAAAGACAGTGCAGGACGTAAGTTTGTGAACGCAAGATTATCCTTTATTGCGCATGGTACTTGAGGTCCATACAGTTTCTGCTACCTTCTCAGCTACCCTGCTTAGTTTGTCTTTAACGTTGCCTCTGCCTACAACTTTTACTTCCTTTTGAGGCCTTGCACGTCATTACGAATTTACGAGAGGTATATTGCTTAAGGGTTCTGCCTAACACTGCTTGAAATGTGTCGCAGTGAGTTGAGATTGTTCATTTGTTGACGAAACTCCGTGTACTACGTGCCTTACATTTGTATGTTTACGAAGCGAACACACTCTTTAATATACTGTGACCTTATAATTTGTAAGATATATTGGGAACAATATTTTCAGGCATCTGGAAACTGTTATAAACGGCTTTTCCAGATTGCCATTTATGGGAAAATACCAATCAGATTATTAAAACACGTTGGTATAGATGATTAGCCATAAAACGATAACTTTCAACAACGACATTATAAAGAATAATGATTAGAATCGGTATTCTATGTGACCGTAGACGTTAACATTTGAATACAGAACAATCTTTGTATTTATATTGTTACTAAGTGTGCTTGGTTTCAATAAAACGTAGCAGGAAACTATATATTAACTGAAAGGGAAAAAATTAACTAGGATTTCGAAAATGTGCCCTTCAACGCGAACCATATATAGCATAATGCGCTGAACTTTAAACCATAATTCTTACAAATAATTAGACATGGTCACTGCCTAAAACACTGCCTACCTCTGAGTCTTGAGATGAGCAAGGATAATGATTGGCTTGATAAATTATATCAGATGCTTACTTACTCACTTTACAAGATATCGCTTTCGGCGAGAAACCGTTTCCTACATTCGGATGTTTGACAAGTAAGTAGCTGTTTAATGCAATCAATTATGAAGTAATTACAGTGATGCATTATCATGTCGTACTGCTTGCAGTTGATCGACACAAATGGCAGATTAACAACTTCAGACAAGCGATCTATTATGAAATGTGTAGTCTGAGTTTTATCATACGTATTTTTTTTATTGCTAATAACTTTTTATTTAATATGCTTACCAGAAATGCGCTACAGAGTTAATTACGTTAAATTTACGTCCTAGATCGCAGATTCATGACTGCCTAAGTATACGCAGATGGATATTTCCAACTGACAATATCCTGTTCCAGTAAAAGAACTTACGTCGAGACTCAGGAGGCAGCCAAAAACGTTCAAGGACAGCAAACTGTTTGCAATGCGTTTCCAAACAATCGCTACCGGATGCTTCGGTAATGAAACAAGCCAACGATTCAACCACCAAGATACGATTAGTGAATATTAATACATGTATAGCTTGCACGCCATTTATGGGGGTCATATACCTGTTAAGGTAAGGATTGTAGAATATATATTGTCTTGTTTTGGTGCACACTAAATCCTCTCAACGTATCTGAGCTGTGTGTCACCGTCTCCAATGACATAGCTGTCGACCAATCGTAAAGCCCAGTTATCTTACCTGTCAACATAATTATGCATTTAAAATAAGTGTTTGAATATCGAGGGCTAGGAACGTTGTGGGAGGTACACTGCTTGTATGTTGGTAACAAGGCAGTTGTTTTAAAAGCGTGTGTGTATGATACAGGATCCTATGGTCCGTTCACACTGCAGACGTTGTCGAGCGGAGGCTACGGTTCTAGAATGTCTGGACGTCACACCAACCAGCCGTACAGCAGCTCGGTGGTCGCTACTCCAGACACATGTGAGTATAGCCTGTTCACTATTAACTGAGCACTCAGCACAACTTGTAATTAATTACAAATATATATTTTATTGGGCCAATTGATGTTAACTACTGAGTATGTTGAAACGTTTACACCGGTTTTTAGTGATATGGAAGTTTTCATATTAAAAATTGTAAATATGGCTGCAAAATGGCCGACAGAAAACTTTATGCAGTGTTGACTTTATCGTGAACGACCTATACGTATCTAATTGAGCTAGTTTATTCAAAGTAACATAGTGAATATGCAGCTGGTGTAGTGGCTAGGGCGCTCGCCTCTTACATAAGCCAGACTGTGCCGTCAGGAGGGAGAGGTGAGGTGGTATCAGTCGCCATACTGGGTTACATTATATTTCGCATTTTTAAATTCTGAGAAGAAAAGTGTGCAATTTGCCGATAGAGCGTGAAGTCTATTTAACTTATGTTGTAGTACAAACATTTCAACTTGCAATATTTCAAGTCGTAATCCAGTATATATTTTATTTTTATTTTTTCTCGATTGATTGCGATGCTTGAAATGTAGCACAGGATAAATACAATTCATAACATACTAGCAAATCTCACATTTTTCTTCTCAGAACTATGTAAAAAAATTCAAGCAAAATAATCCAAGAATGCAACTGGTACCCCACCTTAAATAAACCTGGAGGTGAGGTAGAATTATGTTTCTCGTCCTCCGTGTAGCCGAGTATAACAGCAGAGAGAGAGAGAGAGAGAGAGAGAGAGAGAGAGAGTTGTGAACGCGACAACAGCCGGTGTACTATAGAGTCTGCTCCAGTTGTAGACTGCCTAGTTTTACTGTGTTGTTGCGTTGTACCGAGAAATTACATTTGTTAGGCAACGGCAGTGAATGGTAGGACGAGGTGGTACATAAATGGACTATGAGAACGAAAATAAAATCTCTCCTCCAGATTTCTTAAATGTTAATATAATAGGCCTATAAAATAAGGTAATCTGAGATAACATATTTTGCCAACTTTTTGGGCAATTATTTCTTCAGAGTGACGTATTCGTTTCGTGAATTCGCTTGCACCACAATCAAATATACTAAACTTCAGTGTCAGTGATCGTATTAAAAATAAAGTCACTGAAAAGTTGAGAGGAGGGGTTTTTATTGAAACAGTCGTAAAATCTTCTTGCTATGATTTCCTGTTTGAATGTTGGCTTCGAAGAAACTTGCAGATATCGAGTAACGGATTTTGAATTAACTTATATCGCACGCCGTCTTAAATATTACATCTATTAGGCCAAGTTCAAAATTAGTTCAATGTTTTTACAGCTATGTTACGAAACATTATTAATATTACG
This sequence comes from Medauroidea extradentata, assembly GCA_003012365.1. NCBI lineage: Eukaryota > Metazoa > Arthropoda > Insecta > Phasmatodea > Phasmatidae > Medauroidea > Medauroidea extradentata. The sequence goes on from PNEQ01027357.1 coordinate 58,232, forward strand.
AATTCTCTACAATCTTCGTTTGATTTAATTTTGGCTATAACGATCGTTTCCCACTATATGTATTCGTTTGGCAGCTGTTTTGCAACTTAAATATTTCACATCTTACAATACTTATCTAACCGACGATAATTGTTGTACGATCGAGTATTCATATAAAATAATACGCGGTAAAATGTGTCTTGTGTTACTGCGTAGTGGGTGAGAGAGAGCTCGAGGATATGGTAATAAGACATAACACAGCTGTAGTTATTGCAAGCAGTCATGATAGGTTAGTAGTGTATGGAATGTTTGTGTGCAGTGGACTCGAGTCTTCGCCGCAGGTTAATAATGGACCCCTACAGCAGCAATCATCCCAGAAGTCGTCTAGGTCAGCACTTCTATAACCCGCCACGAGCAAGTCGCGTGTACAGCAGTCCCTTTGTACCTGCAGATGTCAATAGAGGTGAGAGTCTATATTATAACCACAGGCGCCTACATTACCTTGCACCTTACATCCAGGCTGATGGTACAACACGTCGTCTAGGTCAGCACTTCTATAACCCGCCACGAGCAAGTCGCGTGTACAGCAGTCCCTCTGTACCTGCATATGTCAATAGAGGTGAGAGTCTATATTATAACCACAGGCGCCTACATTACCTTGCACCTTACATCCAGGCTGATGGTACAACACGTCGTCTAGGTCAGCACTTCTATAACCCGCCACGAGCAAGTCGCGTGTACAGCAGTCCCTTTGTACCTGCAGATGTCAATAGAGGTGAGAGTCTATATTATAACCACAGGCGCCTACATTACCTTGCACCTTACATCCAGGCTGATGGTACAACACGTCCAGTGGCGATGGAAAACAAACCAGCATTCATTTGAGATTGGAAGTGAAGTGATGGTCGAGGTTTCAGCGCTGCACTGAGAAAAAGGATACAACGATACGCAGAAGGAGACCATGCCAGTGCTGTTGTGTTCCGTAAAGTTATTGCAAATAACAAAATTATGTGCACTGCTACAATAACCTGATACAATTTTACAGATAAGTTGGTGTTTAGCATATAATTAATATTGTTTGACTTGTAATGGTCATTACCACCGCTACTCCCTCCCTTTCTCTGGACCAGACACTGGCCATGTTACCGTCATTTGTCTACAAGTCCGTGTCCAGAGAAACACTGTTATTCTAGGGCCTGCTAGAGGGAAGATACATGCAGGTAGACCAACATACTGTTGTCACTGCGACGATCAATACAGACGTCATAATACAGGAGCAAGAGAAGTAAGTAAATGTTGGTAGAATCATTAGTGATATACCGGGCTTTTTTCAACAGTTCGACGTGACATAACCTTGCGGTGCAGAAAGTGACTTGACTTTCGACACAGACAAATTTAACACCTTAGTATTGTTCCTTAAATGTCACACTTTTTAAATGTTAGCTTACTTATTTCCTATTTTGTTTGCTTCGCACCTCACTTCTGTGGCTAATATCTTCCACGAATGTCCAATATTGAGGAGAGATGATCTTGTGCTGATAAAACAATAAAATATTTCACTCAGTAGGTTCACGCTAACTTCAGTGTTTCACATGTTCCGCACGTGTAACTATAGAGCTGTATTTGAATGGCGATAAATTATTCTGTGTTATATTATAAACTTATAAGTACAGGTGGTACATGACGTAATAATGTTTCTGTTTGTCCACAGGCCATTATATAGTTTCACTGGACAGTGTGAGCTGGTTAAACAGGACGGACGATACATCCAGCATCACTATACCGCCAGAGACATTCCTCGTAAAGTTGACTAACCAGGTACTATACTTATAGAAGGTATTATTACCAGCTTCAACTTGAAACAGCCTATGAAGGGTAGGAATAACTGTTACAAAT
>PNEQ01027357.1:60206-71690 GCA_003012365.1 Medauroidea extradentata
ATTTCTCCGCGGACGCGCGGTCACAACGTTTCGCAGACTACATCTGCTTCATCAGGTGAGTGGAGGCACACTGAAGTCTATTGTCCAGCGGTGGTTGGTAATCAGTACACCTAGCGGCCAGAGGGCGAACTAAGGTGCGGCGGGAAGTTTGAAATGAGGGTTTGTTATCTGAGGTTAAGGCCAGGTGGCTGTCTGGATTATGTTTGGAGGCCAATCAAAATTATTATCGTGCAGAAAAGTTGATAGCGCTGCCAACATGACAGCCGTGGCGTGAGCAATGATACGTATTTACATGTTCAATTCTAGTCAGTGGTGCTCAGTTCTTTTTAGTACATTTTTTTGACGAAAGCCATTTCCTGAATTGAAAAGAGGACGATATTGCTAGAGGAATGAAAATGTACAGTATAGTTTGTGAGATGAGGTTTTTGAGTGTGTTTGTTCGTACTTATCCATAGTTATCAGGATATAAAAGTCGCAAATGGTTCCATAACAATGTGGAGTGCAACGAGATGAACAAATAAGGCGATGGTGTGCCAGAAGAATTTTAAAACGAAAATTTAAAATTTCAATTTTTTTTAATACAAAAATTGATTTATTTTTGTTTTTATGTATGTCAAATCATAGACTACAACATTGTTATACACTGTGAATTATTTTGGTTTTGTATGTCGGTTAGTTTTAGTGGCGTACATAAAACCGTAGAATGCAAATTTTGACGTTTACGACTCATTACGCGAAAACTATGAGCGATAGAACAATTTTTGAAGAGGAAGATTTAGTCACAATTTATGTCTAAAATAAAAAAACAAATATCTGGTACAAATATAAAAATATAAAAAGACGTTAAAAACTGAGGTGAACTGCGCCCTTAACCACAGACTGCCCAAGTTATCCACCTTCGACGAATAACTTATGCAACGAAAAATAATTGTTACAATGAAAACAACAATGAAAGGAAATGACGTATTTATACTTACGTGCCATCAACAAATAAATTCCTTTTACTTATTATGTTGAGACGTTAAGTGAAATAACGAAAATTATGTTATAAGCATGCCAATTATAAAACGTCTCTCTTTACAATTAAATTGCGTGTTCTAATGTTAGTAGTAGTAATGGGTGAAAGTAAAGTTTTCGTTGTTTAACATGAGGGTTAGGACTTTATAGCCACATGTTTCTCACGGGGCGGGGCCTTATCAACAAAGTCTTCATTTATGGTGAGGGGTGACATGGGTGGAGTGTGGTGAAGCCGCGGAAGAGGGAATACCTGTTGTAACTGGATGGCCAATGGCTTCAACACAGTTTCCCACATACGAACATCAGGAACTACGACACTTGTAATGTGCTGCATAAATGTGAGCTACAACCGAATGATGTATATGGTAAACTGAGTGCAAGCTGCATATACAGGATGTGTTGTGATGTTTGCAGACTAACGAGGCTTACAACGCTTGTAACACAACACAGGGAGGGCCAGGACATTGTCGACACCTGGTGAACTGTGCGCTGATTATATTCCAGACATCCTTCCACACTTACCTGCCCTTCTTCTGCAGGATAGAAAACAAGTGAGTACCTCTTGTTCGTCATCACTGCAGTGTTGGCAATTTTTTAAAAGTAAGGACTTGGTTTATCTATTGAGGTTATCCCGTACATTGATAAAAAAAAAGTTTTGAGATGTAACTATCCTATTAATGTGGTTACCATACGTTAATGCATAAAACACGTTTCATTGAAGTTTTAGATAGTAAAATGTATGTAACATTGCACTTAGATGCTGGGAAGGAACGCAACCCGCGTTGCAATACAGGGATAATAGCACTCTTTAAATGTTCTCTAAGTCTTATTGAAGGAAACGTATTAGTTTACTGCATTATTTTCTGTTAATATAATATTTGGAACATCAACTTTTAAGGATTGGGTAACTATTTTACTAGTTACTTTACAACATACTTCCTCATAATGTTATGTGTAAGTAGTTGTAGAGATTTTTAAATGTTTGTTACAATAGGAGTTTACAGTTAGAGTTTAGTAGTTTGTGGACATACGCCATTGTTCATGTTTTGCTGATCAAACCTGTGTTGAGTGATAAAATACGAAAACGAACCACAATAAACAAATATAAAACACACACATAAAACAGATAAAAAACAAGTACGACCTACGAACACCATTCCGTTCCAGCTCCACATTGAAAACCGCTCTCACTAAAGTAAAACCCTTGGCAGATAAACAACAGACCCGCGCATGCATATACCAAATACCGTGCAAATGTGGCTGTCTATACATAGGTTGTGACAGGCCCATATTGTCGCCACCTCGATTTATTATATTGAATCGTTATAAGTGTCAACCATCATATATCAATGTGCAATAATAACTATGCCTTGCGACCATTCATCTCCTCTTCATTGCATCAGTATCACATTGCAATAGTTCTCATTAAGATCCCATTACTGCACCAAGTTTTATATTAAAAATAAGGAATTGTATATATTTTGTCTTTGTGGAAACGAGAGAGGAGAAGCAGGTGCAGAGAGTGTCTTGGGGCCTCACTCCACCCCCGCTCGAACCACCTCCCTAGCTGGTCACGAGGGGAGGGGTCCAGCCAATAGTTTTGCTAGTTGTTATTGGGTTGTAGATATTTAGTAATTAAGAAATCATTAATGTTAACATGTAAATGAACCATTTTATGTAACTGAATGTAAATAGCGACGAGAAATTAAAAAATGGTTTAATAAATACGGTTCTGGCCGGAATTGTTGTCCTCGAGAGGCGGGGCCATTGGGTGTAAGCTGACTTCTGATTGGCCCAAAACGACCAGTTGCTTGCTGGCCAAGTGACGGGGGGTTTTGGCGCAAATCAGGGAGAGGAGAAGCGAGCCGGCGTCGGTCCGGGACGGACGTTGACAAGCCGAGAGGGTCGTCGGCGAGTCGCGGCGACAGTAGGGCAGAGTGCCACCGTCAGGCGTCGAAGCTAGGCGTCGAGACGCGGAATATTGTGGGCCGAGGTGCCATCGTCGTCGTTGTTTTGGGCGTAGGGACACCACTAAGATTTCGCCAAGTCACAAAGTACGTCGGGTCGAGACACCTCTGATTTTGTACAGAGATAGTGATTGCGAGGTATTTGATATTCTAATTAGTTGTCGGGGTCTCCGTGCGAGCGACTGTATTCCTTAAGAGCCATACCGGCAATTTCTACTACAGTATCGGTCCGCCTCGAGAGGACATCAACGACGTGCTACCCGGTAAAAAGACTTGCAACTTTTTCATTACACGAACTAGTATCATAGTATCTAGAACTTGCACCCAGCAAACAATAGACGACCGAACACCCGCAGAAATAGTTCAAAAAATAAATTTAAATGAATTAATAACTCAAAACGAACGTCGTAAGGTGAAACTGGTAGAACATTATCCGCTCGTGTCAAAGAACACAAGAACAACACGCAAAAAGGTGAAATCCAGAAATCTACATTTGCCAAACTTGCATGGGGAAATAGCCATAAAATTCTCTGGGACCTAGCTAAACTAATAAGTCAGGAAAAGGACAGAATTAAAAGGATAATTAAAGAATCAGCTTACATAGCCAGTAACAAAAAACATTATAAGCCAACAAAGCATTGAACTGAAAAATGTGTGGTTGCATTTAATAAAAAAAGGAACAGTGTTACAGAAAATAAATAAATAAAACAAATAAACAGATTTATGTTTGGCCGAGCAGCTTAGTGACCATCCAGGCAATATAAGCCCCAATTTTCTAGCGAAGGTCGTTCATATCTTGGTGTTCCGACCAGCTGTGTCTCAGCCTGAAGACGGAGATAGATTGCAATCCCCGAAACTTTGCATTTTTTCGTTGGTTTTAACTTGTGTTGTGTTGTCTATTGTCTCGTGTTTGTTGTCCACTGTTCGCTGTTTTTGTCTATTTCCATCTCATTTCATATTGGAAATATGGTTCTATATTTGTGTCTGTCTTCTGTGTCTGGGTGTTGTGTAGATATTCGACTGAATTCTATCTCTAGAATTCTTTTTTGTCTAATATAACAATTATTAAAAAAAAATGACAGAAATCCTCTGGGATTGCTTTTTTTCTATTTTGTGTGTGTGTTTTATATTTGTTGTTTCTTGTTCGTTTTCGTATTTTGTCATTCAACACAGGTTTGATCAGCAATACATGAGAAATGGCGTATGTCCACATAACTGAATTCTAAGTAGTTGTAGTTGAGGACCGTACTGTATATAGCTCACTCTGAAGTATAGTTGTCATGTGTTGTTTGCAGTTACGCTGGTGTCTGCTGTCCAGATTCGCTCCAGTCTGTCTCCGATCACAGCTGACACGCACACGTTCATAGACGTGGCCATGGCTACTTCACATCCCTTCCAGTCACACATACAACTATACACTTGATAAACAAGTACTAACATTGATAAATGTGTGTGTAATATCACTGCCTACCAACCTTGCAGTCTCAAAATTTTAACAGATGAGATTTTATTGAATTAATCCACTTAGTAGATATATTTTGAAAACACTTCTTTCAAAAAAATTATTAGATGTATAAGTGCTGCAAGAACACTGCTATATAAAACACTATGCTAAATGTATCATTATTATTATTATAGGATTACTTTGTTCTTATTTTATTTCAAACACTTTACTCATTAAATTAATAAACAGTACTGTAGTTCCGTTCATTCTGTACATTTGTATACATTTGTTAGTTTTTATGTGTGTGTGCATATGCATATGTGTTGTGTTTCTTACCAGTATATGTGTGTTTCGTGTGACTGTTGGGCCATGTGTCCCGCGAAATTTACACGAGTGTTTGGCACGGAGGACACACTTTTGTTGTCCTGTCCGCCATTTTGAATATACACTAAAAACAAAAACACGACACACTAAAAAAAATTGGTTCAGTTGCCAACACTACCAAAATAAAAGAATGCAGTCTCTTTCACCACCAAACATTTATGTACACGTTCACACAACATCCTGCTCACCTTGAAATTATCGATTTCAAATTTAATGTAACGGCGCCAGTTTAAGACTGGTCTAGTTAGAAGACCTTGAGCTGTGCGCAGCTTAATTTCACGGACTACTCTGTCAGCACCGGGGCACGTCTTAAACCACCCTGCCAAGACGCCAGCGAAGAGGATGCGCATTTGGGTCTAGGATAAGAATCAGGTCATTTGGTTGTAGGTTGGTAGACCCCGCTGTCCATTTTCGTCTGAACTACAGCTGGTGCAGATAGTCTTGATGCCACTGGCGCCAGAAGTCCTGGTGAAATCGCTGTAGAAGATTCCGTCATGACAGCCGTCCCAGGGCACAGCAGTGAAGTCATCACAAGGAACTGGCTGAGACAGTCCTAATTTGAGGAAATGGTTGGTGTCAAGGGTGCAAGATCGGAGGGATCCGAGGACAGGGCTGATAATGGACGGGAGTTAAGCACTGTTTCAATCTGTGTGAACACAGTGTAAAATTCTTCGTACGTTAGAATTTGCTGTCCAACTACCTTACGCAAGTGCACCTTTACCGATTTGACACCTGCCTCCCACAGACAACCAAAATGAGCAGCTGATGGTGGATTGAAGTGCCACTCAATTATCTGATCCTGCTGTGCCTGTCGAAGTGCTGCATGCTTCTTTGCATCTGATAAAAAATCCTGTAGTTATCTGGGTTTCCTGGCAGCACCCACAAAATATGTTCCACAGTCACTGAATATCTCTAGGCAGCAGCCCCGCCGTGCAACGAACATGTGGAATGCAGCCGTGAACGCCTCGGTAGAGAGTTCAGACACCAGTTCCAGATGAAGAGTCTTTGTGGTGAAACAAACGAACAAGCACAGATAGGCTCGAAAGATCCGTGGTTTTCGACTACTGCACATTGTGATGGTGATTGGGCCAGTGTAGTCCACGCCGGTTTTCAAAAATGGGTTTGCTTGGGTGATTCGCTCAGCAGGAAGACCAGCCATACAAGGTGTCACTGGCTTTGGGCGACAATGGAAGCAAGTTACGCATTGTGGTAATCTTCGTCTGACTACATATCTTCTATTTACCACGCAGAACATTTGCTGCATTACCGATAACAAATGTTGAGGTGCTGGGTGAAGTAAATCCCTGTGTAACTCATCGATAATCAGTTTTGCCAAACAGCACTTCTTGGAGAGTAGCATAGAGTGTTTGTGGTTGTTGAGCAAGGAGGAGGCCAGGAGTCTTCCACCTGCCCGCATATTTCCATCCTCATCTACAAATGGGCTCAGACTCTTCAGTGAGGATGGGCACTCACCCTTCTCGTGTGCTGTGAGCTCTGCACTAAATTCCGCTGCGTGTGTCCTCTTCACCCAGAACAGCATTGCTGCCTGCAGCTCTGCCACAGTGACGGGTCCCGTTATTCTGTGGTGGCTCGACTTCGGTAACCTGATAAAACGCAAGCAGTATGCTGTAATGCATTTGACTCTTGTTCGATGAGGAAAACCAACCCAGCAACGTCAAGTCCACCTGATGAACCCTGCCAATCATGGATACCAGAATTCTTCGCTCAGCAGACAGGCAGTCATCCAGGTGTGCACTAACCGCAAGGTCTTGAGGTGGATGCTCAACTTCTGTACTCTCGCTTAGCCATGGAGGTTCCGTCCATCAGAGTGTGTGGTTGATCAATTCTGATGGCATCGAACTACGAGATGCGTAATCGGCAGGATTAACCTCTGATTAAACTTGATGCTATCACTCTGGAGGTGTGTTGGTCTGAATTTTCTCTACTCTGTTGTCAACGAATGTTTTCCAGTGGTTCGATGATGACTGTATCCATGCTAAATATGGTTGAGACTGTTCAAGCAAAAACCTCATCAACCTGCAATCTAGAGCCATACACAGTCAGTACATAACGAATGGTTTTCGCCAGCAGCAATGCCCCGTACAGATATAATTGGGGTAAAGTTACTCGTTTTGTTGGAACTACCTTGGACCTAGCCATGATGAGGTGCTCAGTAACTGGGCCGTTCGCAGGGATCACTCGGAGGTAAACTACAGCAGCATTTTCCTTCTCAGAACAATCGGAGAAGCTATGCAGTTACACCTTGCACTCTGATGCACTCACCAACGGCCCTCGAGGAATTTTAATTTTTCCAACACAAGGAATCTCCTTCCTCCGTTGAGTCCAAGTCGCCTTCATGGTAGATGGTAGCTCCTCATCCCATCCTACACCTTATAGCCACAACTGTTGAATGAAATGTTTTGCCATTAGCACCTCGGGCAACAACCACCCTAGAGGATCAAAAATATGCGCAACATCTGATAATATTCCATGCTTGGACAAGGCTCCTCCCAGGGACTGTACCTCATAGGAGAATGTGTCACTAGTCGGCATCCACTGCAGACCAAGGACCTTCAGAGGAGTGGTTCTATTAGCATTGTTGAACAAATATTTAGTGAGACTCCCAATGTGACTGGAACCTCCTCTAATTCCCAGAACTTCCTTACACTATCCTCCAAAGACATTGACTTGTGGAAGCAGGTCACGATCAGCGAGGTTGAAGGTACTTTGAGTGCATCCACTTTAACCATTACAAGCCGTCCAAAGACAGAGTCCAGTGCAACAGGGGAACCTACCTCCGTCCAATCTCCCACCAGTGAGTAGGAACGGGAATAACTCTGCTCCAATCAGCAAATCACTTTACCCGGGAGTTCCAAAGTGAGGATCTGCCAACTTCAGGTTATATAGATGTTTCCAGCTGCTGTCCGACACTCTTGTGGCTGGCAACTGCTCCTTTGTTTTATTCAACACCAAGGTTTCAACAGTGAACTGCTTATGTTGATCCCCTACTGGCTGGATGTGGCATGTTACTACGCTCTTAACATCAGCAACCGTGGTACCAGGTAAGCTTTGCACTGATTGGGAGCACCTTGTTCTTGATATGCCTTCGTAAACAGCTGCTGGTGATGAAGCTCGCTTGACTTCCCGAGTCGAGTAGAGCCCTGCAAGTCTGATTGTTGCCAGTGGAATCCTTCACACCAATCATCGCAGTTGCCAACAAGGCACATGATGCCGGTGCCGTACTTTTGAAAGATGACGAAGCTGGTTTGGCATCCTCGTCCGTGGTTTGGTGCATTTGAAGGCCACCATTTGCAGAATTGGAAGCATTCAAGTGCAGCAAGGTGTGGTGTCGTAGATCGCAAACTTTGCACCGTGACCTTGAGAAACACTCTTTCACCATGTGTGATTGCCTTAAGCAGTAAAAGCAAATGTTACACAGCTTGGCCACCTCAAACCTTTCCTGAGGGGATTGAGATTGAAACTGAGGGTACTAAGTTAAGTAATGATCCTCCTGACATGCAAAACACTTGGACCCATTTTCGCTAGCTAGGCCTACAAATGATGATATTGCTGATGCATTGTTTAGTTTTCTTTTGGTTAGCTGTTGGTTTGCCTTAGGCGTGGGGCGTAGACCTCCTCCCAGTGACTCCCACATCCTCTGCCTCCCCTTCAAGAAGATTATAAATTGGTCTAAGGCTGGAAGATGGTTAGGGTCTGTGATGGTCAGTTCCCTTGATTGCCATGTCCAACTTCTTCTCCAGTACATACAACAACAAAGGATCCCATGGTGCACAGTCACTCCCAACACCTTCAGTGCACCCACATTCTCTTGAATAACCGATAACAGTTGCCCCAGTGCAGTGGAGTTGGCTGCAACTTGGTGTACATTGACTAATGCTTCCATGTAGAGACTAACTAATCGTTTACTGTCGTAGCACCGTTGCAGAAGTTTCCATGCCACCTCAAAAGTTTTCCTCTGTCGTAGTGACTGGTTCATTGACAATGGCTTCTCTGCCATTGCTGTTTTTAGGTACGATATCCGCTCCACATTTGTCAACTTTGTGTTGCTTGCCACCAATGCGTCAAAGAGGTTCGCAAATGTTCGCCATGCCTTAATTTCTCCACTAAAACTGGGTAACTTATTCTTCGGTAACGGTACCCTCGGATTGTGCACTGCCCCAGCAGCCACCACAGTCTAATTTTCTTCCACTGTGTCCGCCATGGCCATAACTTCATAATACAGGTCGTCAAACAATTTCAACCTTTTCAGATGCTTGCTCTCATAAAAGTATGTGATCTCATTCGCTCTGGTAGCAAGTAGGATGTGGTCGTCCTCAAATTAGGAACGCATTTGTGGCAGGTCCCTGCAAGTGGCCGTAAAATGGCGTTCCTCTGAAGGGTCCGCTCTAGCCGCTTCCGCTAACATCGTCGCTCTCTGCAACCGATTCTCCGCCCGAACCATTCTTAATATTGCAGCTTTCACCACTAGCGGCGCCATATCTTAGCTAAGACCCTTGTACCGTGCCGCGACCCGTTCGCGCGAGAGCTCCCAAAAAAAGGTAGTCGAAGTGAACGATGAACGGTCGTCCATGACCTGTTCGCGGAAGGCGCCGGCACCCAACGACACCACCACGAACACAAAGAAAAACGTCACGCGTTGTTTTCCGTCCTGGTTTTATGCACTGATTGCCCTAATTACCATTTACGGTAACTTGTGGTAGGTCCCAGCTTGCGCAACAGTCTTGGCGAGATGTTTTCCCGCTCGGTTCTGATGAACGCTCGCACCGGCCCTGTTTCCTGTTACTTTGCCGCGTTTTCGGATGCTTGGAGAGCGTAATTTTTACTTACGTCGCCGCTCTATCCGACCTCCGGAGAGCCAATATGTTTCGTGTGATTGTTGGACCATTTGTCCCGCGAAATTTACACGAGTGTTCGTTACGGAGGACACACCCTTGTTGTCCTGTACGTCGTCTTGAAACTACACTAAAAACCAAAACACGACACACGAAAAAAATGGGTTCCATTTCCAACACTGCCTAAACAAAAGACTGCAGTTTATCTCACCACCATACATTTATGTACACGGTCATACAACAGTATGTATAATGATTTGTGTAATTTTCTATGTCTTTATGTCGTTGTATGTATTTCAGTGCCACCTGTCAAAGGGTTGTCTGTTCGCTGGCACATATAGAAAATAATAATTAATATATTTTTATTACTACACAGTTTCCTCCTTCAAGACAGTATACTAACTCTAATGTTATATGCTTATTCAAGTCTTTCTTAATTTTCTTTTTTCCTCTTACCAAAATCACTACATTCTTTGACTCTGTTCCATTTTTCTTTGTTCTGTCCATAATTTCCCGTTTTTCACCTTTCTTTTACTTCAGATTTCGTGTTCATAATTTTGTTCCTGACATTTCTTGTTTTATCTATTATTTCCCTCTTTATTCCTGCTTGTTTTAGTTCTTCTTCTGGGTTTTTATTGAGTTGTTTACTACATTTGAAATCCTCTTGGTAGGCATATGAAAATTTATATTATTATGTAATTTCAGAATCCATATTTTACAAATACGATTAGAGAATATTTTATTTTTACTTCTTTCAATGTATTATGTTTCTTAACAAATTGTACGTAGCACAAGTTTTGTTTGAGTGAGTCATCTTTAGAACTTGAACATTGAGAATTAATAAAGTTTAACTGTGATTCCATATTTTAAATCCTCCTTAGCTGTTAGCTTGGTAGGCAGGGCCCTATAAGTTAGTTTTGCTCCAGTCAACTGACTGTTATTAAATATACTTGCAACTTATGGGCAATAATTTGTTAGTAATTTGTGATTTATTGCAAAATGCAAGACATTTCAGTATTTATACTGCGAATTTTGTCTTGTGTAGTGACAAAAATGACAAAATATTACAAATTATTGCCCTATTAGTTGCTGTCAGTTTTATCCAAACTTGTATGAAATTGAGTATAAATACCTTTGTGTACTACAATACACATAGAACAAATTATAATTTATATTAAACAATTCATTTTTCTAAAAATTTTTTCTGTAGACATTTCCTTATATTAAATTACCTGGTTTCTTTTATCGCGAACGTTAATTTTGAACCTAACATCACGTTGCTAAGGCGATTGCCAAATTCAAAACCGGAAACGGCGTACTATCAACCATTATTGGGTAAAACCAATCCTGCACACGATTCAAACCAAACTGATGGAATTTGGACATGTATTGTGTTATTTATTTATGATGCAAAGCAAACCGATCAATATTGCGAATATTTTCATTCGCTCAAAATAAATATCATATAATAAGTTTTGTGTAAAAAAAATATTACATATGCTGGAGTTAAGTTTGTTTTTCAAATTCACAAGTATTTGACAGCAAAAATATGAATTAAAACACTTCATCTCTAAGTATTTAATAACAACTGCAAGGGAAGTGACGAAGTAGTAAGGTTTCTTAGTTAGACAACATATTTTTCAGCAGATTATACTATATACACCCTTGAAAACGTACAATTCTACAAGAAAATATCATGCATAACGTACATGAACAAGTTACAAACATTCTGTACAGAATAAAATCTTGTTTTACAATGTACGCAGATACTTTTAACAGTTTAAACAATGCAGTCAACAGTAATAAGAAAGAGTCTTTT